>QTSX02004983.1:600000-752990 GCA_014839935.2 Entomophthora muscae | reverse complement strand
AAAATGGTTGTTTTTGGGTATATTTTAACTTTTGGGCTTTACACAACTATGTTACTACTAATCAACCCCATTTTTTATTACATATTTAGAATTCTGAGGTCTTTTTAAGCCTAGAACTGTTTTTGGAATTTTATTTTTTTGAGAATTATTTGGGTTTTGTTTGGAGTTTAGAAAATCTAAAAATTTAAGACTTGTTTTTCTTAGCCGTGATGCTGTAAATCAAAATAGCGTTTTAATATGAATTTGAGATAGCAAAAATCAAGATAGCATAATTTGAAATAGCGTTTTTCAAGATGTCATTTTTTAAATGGTGTGTCCTACCCAGAGAGCAACCAGGAGGTACACAAGAGAGGCTGTTATAGCGCTTTGGCTGTCTTGAAGGGAACCATCATCTTCTGCTCCTGCAGGAGGGAGGGAGGCTTGGGGGATTCAAACCCAGGAGAGGGATCAGAGCCTGGATTGGGGGAGTAAAGATTGAGGTTGTTGCAAGTGTTACTCTTGACCAACATTTCTCTGGAGGAGAGAAGATCACTTGCTCTTCCAGGAATATTATCTAGGAGATATACAAGTCTGGTGAGATTGTCACCCACAAGACATGCAGAGGAGAAGATTCTACCCCAGAGGTCTGAGGAGGCAGTCCAGATGAAGAACAGAACTGGGGCCACAGAAAATGCAGTAAACTTGAGCACTGGAAGTATCATTTCTATGATATCCAAGAAATTTGGAGCCTTTTGATAAGAATTTGGGGTCTCAAACTATTAAAGGGGTGTTTCTGGGTGATATTTATTGAAAGAAACAGGCATGGGACTCTATAGGCTTTTGAACAACATGAAGAGGGCCGTGAGGAACTTGAACAATGGTATATGTCAGGTCAGGTTCAAAATAAAGCAAAAACCAGATATTTTAAAGATAAAAATAGAAATTTATACTAATTTTAAACTGAAAAATTAAGTTCAAAGTCCAACTTTGAAAGCAAAAGCAGGTAGGTATATGCTTATACACTAACGTTAAGCTTATTAGTTTTTGAAAAGCAGCTGACAACCAAGGGATTGAGAATAGGTAAAGAAGTAGAAGATTTAATACTAACAGCTTAGAAAATTTTAAAAACTCAATCAAGAGTTCAAAAACAACACTGAATGTTTGAAATTTCTAGAATTTAATTGTGGGTAAAGAATGAACAAGTAGGGGACAAAAATTCCCCTGTATTGGTTTTAAGGGATAGGGATAGAAACTAAAAGGTCACCTGACCAAACCTTTGCATCTAATTGGTCACAGGAGAAATTTTGCAAGACAATTTTAGGGGGTTTGGATGGTTCTTCAATAATTTCTGGCTTGGCCTCTGATTAGCTGGTGCCTATGGAGTACTTCAGGGGGGCATTAATTCCTGTTTGATTCAAAATTGTTAATTTGGCAGAAGCGCGACCTGATTGGTTACACTTCATCTGTTTTAAATGGGGGGAAACCAAGCCAACAAGTAGTCCAAATTAATTAGGGATTTTTCTCAAGTAGGTACAAAAATCTGAGCATCAGTGGTTGCCACCTGAGAGGGGTATGCCAATAAAAATCTCTTGTTAATTTTATGAGCTAAATCCTCAAGGAAATTAGGAGGTTTAGTTGGATTCTGAGCAGCTTTCTTTGTGCATCAGGGGGAAGATTGTCCTATCCAGGACTAAAGGGAGAAGTAACTTTACAGAGTGTTTTTACATAGTAAAATGAGAAATAATTGTTTATTTCTCCTAATTCTTATTAATTAAAATATAGTTTTTATTGCACTTTTGAGCTTTCTGGATTTGTTTTAGTATACTATAGCTATATAGCTTAATTTTTGTATTAAAAGTATTAACTAAATTGAGCTTATTAATTAAAAAAGTGTCAACTTCCAGGTTCAATCAGACAAAAAACTGAATTCTCACTTCACTTAATAGTTGACTACCAGGGAGTCAATTAAACTACAGCTGCCAAAAAATCCACAGTAAAACATTGACAATCATTAGGGAAACATTATTGCTTTTACAGTAATAAGTTGATTCCTTGATGGGGAAACATATACTTTATAATTTGAAGATTGACAAAACTTTTCAGATAAGAAGAAAAGTTGTTTAAAATAGTTGATAATAATGTCATTGATTGAGTTTAAGATACACTCTACTAATAAGAGTCATTACTGAAAGAGCCTATAACTTAATAAATGATACAGAAAACATAAAAGAAATAAATTAGGCTTTTGATAAGTTAATAGTTAAGGCTACTTCTATGGTAGAAGAAAGCCTAAAAGAAACTTTTTAAGCCTTTTAAATATATCTATTAAAGATGAAAAAGCTGAAATAAGAGTATATATATCAGAGATTTAATGGTGGAACTAAAGAGAAATCTGGAAATTCAAATAGACACAGTTGAAGGAGCTGCAGAAACTGAGGTCATTAATCATTAGATGATATACAAATAATATTCTAAAAACAAGCAAGAACTACAAGGCTAAATAACAGTGAAACAGTAGAAATAACAGGATAATAGTATAATGTTCTACCATAGAATTTTTCTAAATAGATCTTCCTTCTACATTTAATAAAGATTGTTCACAATTTTTTATTGAGTTTCTTCTTTTACAATATGAAGAATTTTCCATTATATTATATCCTAATCCAGATCAAGTGATGAAGTTTATATGTTACTGTAGGCTTTTAATGCATAGTCAATTGTCATATATCAAATGTTTAAGGATAACAAAATATGTAAAGCTTTTTCCAAGAGGCAAATAGTTTACACACCTTCAAATGCAGTATAGTTTCCTTCTCAAAGAGACTTCTCACCTAAATTATAGCACCCCAAATCATCTAGAACCTGACTTTGGCCCAGTACACACATTAGTGACCTCTGAGCAGCAGCAGGTGCACCACAAAGGGTCACTGACAATATAAAGACCTCATTTTAACTTCTATATTGTAGGGCTAATAGGTTGATTATCACTAGAAAATTGTGTGATAAAATTGATTTTAAAAACATGGTTGTTTATTTGAGAAAGCTTTAAAGAGTTCAAATGAATTATTATTGGCTTAACAAGAGCCCCAAAGGGAAAGAAGTTGGTCAAAAAAACTCAAAAAAATACTACTGCAGATGTACCGCTGCAAGAACAATTTTTAAAGACTACCTTGCAGAAACCTCACCATTGATAAATAGAACTATTCTCAATTTCTAGTTAGTTTGATGAGTGTAATACAGAGCACTTTGCTGCAAACAAGGTTCCATACTCACCCACCAACAAACCTTATAATACACAGGGTGTAAGGGTTAAATGACAGGCTGTAAGGTGCAATGAAAAACAATGTGGATAAAATAAAAAAAATTCAGTTGCTTCAACAACACTAAACCAAATTGATGAGAGGGGGCTACTAATTTCAAGTCTTTGTGAGTGTAGCAGATGGCAGACATTAGGACCAAAATCAAGAACATTAACTGAAGATGTAAATTGGTGGACAAAGTCAGAGGAACAGAAGGGTACAAAGCAGGCCAAGGCGCGGTCAAGGAGTCAGCAGCAAACTGAAAGAGGGAGGCCAACATGCTGTCAATCACGGGGGCCAAGAGGCCAAGATACTCTAACATGAGGTTTTTTTGGAGACGTTTTTTGTTTTATTCTTCAGGGAAATATAGCTATCTAGAAACAAGTTTCAGGAGGGGAGTGGGGAAGTCCTAAGAGAGTTCAGGATGGGAGAAGGGGATTATGAGGCATCTGATTGGCTGGCAAGAATATTTTCAGCAGTTGGAAGTCCTGCATTGGAATTCAAGTCAATGCTGTCATAATTTGGAAAATTCCGGCAACCAGTGGGTCAAGCGCTGCCATCCCCAAATAGTGTATAACACGTAATTTTCTTGTCATAATTATTTGGGGAAAAATAAGGTAGGTCCAGATTTTGAGGGCTATTTGAGCAACCTCAGCTTTGACCCATTTTTTGTCTATGACAGCATTTAAGTCGTATATTTCTCTCAAGGGTTTGGCTGTGGTTCTTTGTTGATTTCTGGATTTATGAGGGCACACTATCCCTTCCATTTGGTTTTCTACCGTAACACATGGGTTGCTCAAAGAGCTACCCCATGATGTATTTAACAGCATGGATTGATTTGATGGCAATGTCAAACTGCGGACACTTTCTCCTAATTAAGCTTGCTGCCAATTCAACATTGCTGATACCCACACAAGTTATTCCTCAGCTTCAGACCTTATATGGAACCCGCCACTGTGTCACCCCTTGGGGGTCTTGTAGCTCTCCCAATATAGTATATTATTCATAATATTGATTAATAAATAGTATCTTATTCTTCTCATTCTTGTCCTTTCTATTAGACTTTTGTCTTCCCCAATCAAATACTGAGCTATCATTGGTTCAGTTGCAACATCTTCTAGGTATTCTTTTAAGACCACTTTTTCACATTAGTTGCAGCTGTAGATGGGGCAGTGGTGTGGTTGGGTCTCTGGTAACAGGTCTATAGCTTGATCATATATGGAATGGCTGTTTAGTTTTGTGGCTTCTTCTTTGCTAAACACATGGTCCCATTTCTTCAGGTGCATAGGTAGTATCCTAATGTAAGGTTCCATTCTTATGGTTAAGAGTCTTTTGGTTGGGGATTAGCCATGGCTTATACATAAGGGGTGGTGATATAAGATTTGGGTTGTCCCAAATTGGTGGTTTGTTTGCTATAGTTCAGGATCAGGCCATGTCTGTTAGACCAGGAGTTGCACTGTGATGATCTACATGGAGGCAGTTTTTCAGGAAAGGGATTATTTAGCAGCAATAAAGACTCTAGGATTGAAGTTGGAAAAGGATAGTGGCTTAGGACAGATAAATGTCTAGCAGGTAACTGGTGGCTACTAGAGTGGAGAGAATCCCAGTCTAGCAGGTAACTGGTGGCTATAAGAGCTGAAGAGTGTCCCAGTCTAGTCAGTAACTAATGGCTACTAGGGCTGGATGGTGTCCTAACTTAGTAGGTAACAAGGGCTACTAGGAAAGGATGAAATCCTAAACCAGAAGGTAACTTATGGCTGCTGGGAAAGGATAGTGCTCTAACCTAGTAGGTAACTGGTGACTACTAGGGCTAGAGGGTGACTTTTCTCTAGTAGGTAACTTAGGACTACTAGGAAAGGATGGGCCAAGATAGCTCTAAGATCCTTTTGCTATTTGCAGGAGATCTGAAAGTGGCAAACTTACCTAACAGAGGGGGGAAGTTTCCCTGTCTGTGTCTTACTGAAGCTTTGAGGAGGTCTTGAAGCCATCAGAGAGGCATTGATATGCCCAAGGACTTTATCAAGGTAGCTGCTTGGTAAAGAAGCTGCAGAACTTGGTAATGAATAGGCCTCTGGGAAGTAAAGCTGGTTACTTTGTAACTGAAATCTCAAACTAACCACTTGAGTGAGTAAAAAAACTGCACAGATATTAGTATTGTATGTGGTTGATGGCCTAAAGAGGTAGTCACTGATGGAGGCCTAGTCAAACACTAACTCACTTGTGTAGGCTTTTTGCCTAAGTCTTTGGTATTATTAACATGGACTAAAGAGAAGGACATAACCTTGGGGATTCACAGGTAAGATCATAAAGCAGGACTAGCAGAAGGACTAGAAGATTGCATAGTAGGACTTGCAGAAGGACAGGAAGATGACAGAGAAGGACTTGCAGAAGGAATGAAAGATGACTGGGAAAGACTTTTAGAAGGAAGAAAAGATGGCTGAGAAGGATTAGAAGAGGCAGAAGAAGGAGCAGAAGGAATTAATTTGGATAGTTGAAGATAGGATTGGATAAAAGTAAAAAGAAGGAAATAATTAAAGAAAGAAATAAGAAAAAGAATAATTAAAAAGATTAATAAAGAGAATTAGCCAATAAAAAGAAAAGAGATAAATAGTTAAAAAAGAATAAAATGTGAATTTATGTGAAGTTGATTGAGTCAGGAGGAACCAGAGCAGACAGAAACAGAACAGGGAAACTTTGAGAACAAAGGCTGGAGTTTTGCTGAAATCATCAAAAGGAGCAAGAAGCAAGCGGCAGGTGGTTTTGAGCTCTTAAGAAGGGAAGAAAATGCGGGAAAATACGTTGAACATTGAAGAAATTAAGGTTTATAAAATCCTTAAGTAAAACATAATTGGAAGCACTCAAATTTGACTGGGGAAACATGTCAGTTAGTACAGCAAAAGTTTTTGAAATGTGGAGCAAGTGTTTATCCAGAAAAAAACAAGCTGGGGTTGAACCAGGGTTAAGAGCAAGTCATTTGGGTAAACGTTTTTGGCAAACCGCTCAATACAGACGTGTGATTGGCTGCAGGCCAAAGCCTATTTTATCAATATTTTCATTGGTTAAACAGAATGGATTAAGCCTAAAAAGAGGGAATGAACAGGTAAAAGCTGGTTTTCATTAGCTGAAGTAAGTAAAAAAGTTTAATATATTATAGAGCAAGGACAACTGGATAGTTTAAGTCTGGAAAGCCCAGAGTTCTGAGAAGGAGAAAGGACTGAAACAAGGAGCTATAAAAGGGATAGTGGTCTGAGGCATATCAGAAATTGGAAACAGTGGATTACAAAGGCCACAAGGACAGAACTAGGAGCTGAAGACCAAGATAAAGGCGCAGAAGCTCAAGATAGAGGAGCTGAAGCTGGAGCTGAAAATAAGGGACTGGAGCTGGAGCAAAGTGCAGGAGCCCAAGACTAAGGAGCAGGAGTCTAAGAATAAGGCGCTGGAGTCTAAGACCAAGTACAAAGAGTTCAAGAGATTGTTGGAGGACTCCAAGTATTGGCAAACCCATATTGTTTTCCTTACCCAGGCAATATATCAGAAGGTTTATAAGGAGATCTTCCTTCTGAATCAAATAAATGCCCATTTTGACCCCTAAACATATTTTTGAGTTGCAAATTAATCCCTATGAGTGAATTGTCCAACATCTTCTACCCTAGCCAAGGGGAGGAGGATAAATATTGCCAAAGCTGTTGAATATTTGCTACTAGTAAGACTTCCCAGGAGGAGTGATAAAGGTTGACTAGACACCTTGAGATGACAGATAGAGGGAGAGAATTCATTGGGTTTGAGTTCACAAGAATATTGAAAGATTGTTATAAGCCTCCAGATGGTCTAGCCCCAGCTGAAGTTCAAGTATATGGAGGCAATGCTTGCTTAGTAATAGGAAAAGTATTGGAGGAGTTTGCTGTAATGAAAGCCAGGTATAAGCTTCAATCTAGCCACATGCCCCAACTAGGGAAAAACACATCCTTCCAGCTGGTCTCTTGCTTTGATCCAGGACACACAATGGGGACTGATGAACAGGAACCCCACACATCCAGTATTAGGGGGTGAGGTAATCCTGGCAAGAGGATCAGGGACAACAGGTACATGTTCTGTCTAATTTTTAAGGGAAGTTCTCATTTGCATTTATAACCAGTATCCAGATAGCTGTTTCCCATGATTTATCTGTAGGCTGAGCTTGGAAGCCGTCAAGCCTAGTTCCTTTGCCAGGATGGAGTCAATGAAGCTTTTGTCAGTTCCTGTATCAATAAAAGCCTCAATCTGGTACTAGTTCCCCACTATTTATATGGTCACTTGGATGAATATTTAAGATTGCACAGAGGTGTTTATTTTTTTCCAAAGATAAAGGAGAGGTATTCTTCTTAGGACATGCTCTGGTTAGATGTCCCGCCTTGTGGCAGTAGAAACACAATCCATCTTGATAGTGGTGTTGTAATTCTTCAGGGGACATTCCTGGTTGGTTTGGCATTGCAGCTCTGCCAACATGGGCAGGATACAAGTTCTGGCCTTCTTGATTCAGGCTTAGGCCTTTGCATAGAGGTAGTAGCTCCTCCAGGCTTAGTGTAGACATATGGTGTTTTAATGGGGGCTTCATGTCTAGATTAACTCCTTTTCTGAAGATAATGGCAGCCAATTCATCCTCAAGTTGGGTACAGATTTTCAACTTAAGGAATTCATCAATGTATAATTGTATGTGTTGTTCTCCTTGCCAAATTTCTAGCAAGGAGTTCAGTGTGTACTATCTGGTATCTTGTTCATTGACAGTGCTCATGAGTTTGGCCTCAAAACTAGAGTAGTCAAGGCAGAATTCATTATCTTTGAAGGTGGCTTTTCTGAACCAATCTAGTGTGTCTCCTGACAGCATGGCAGCCATCTCTAGGACCTTCTTGGTGTCACTGGGATATGCATTGATGTTGGACTGGAAATGGAGGTGGAGAATCAGCATGGCTTGACGGGGTTCTTCTAAGGTGAGTTTTACCATCTGGGGCATATATACCTTGGTTGTGATCTGGTTTACTATCACATTTTGTACTTATAATGTGGCTGGGTTCTGGGTTTCTGCTCCAAGTACAGGGTCTTTTAGTTCCCTGGCAGCTCAGTTCTTCATCCATGAGAGTATCAGGGAGGTAATTGCCTTATGGGTGTAATAAGTTATTATCACAAAAAACATACAAGAAGCCCCAAGTGTTAATAATATCTTAAGGCCCAGGTTATCATTTTTGTAAAAGATTTTCATAATTTCAGGAAGCCAGGTGTAGGTAGAGGCATTGGGTGACTTAAGACAGGATACTGTCAGGCCAGTGAGTAATGCCCACCATAGAATGGGTACTGACATGATAATATAGGATACAGATTTCCTAAGTAAAGACCAGACCCCAGAGTTGGGCACCATAGAGTCCACCAACCCTGTCAAAGTAATATATAGTACTCCAAACAGCTGAGTGGATGTGGTCTCAGTGGCAGTGGAAGGTTCCATTGGGCAGTTGGCTTGCAGGGTTAAGAGCAGAGTCATGGGGACAAAGTAGGCAGGCAGATAATTGTACTTGTCTTTGAACAATCTTGGCAGCACCTCATACCTCTTTCCTTTGTGTCCTATGTATTCAGTCTCTCTAGTCCTTGCCAAGGGGTCAGCAATGATGATGGTCTCCAAGTTGTTCTCCAAGTAGGAGGGATTGGGCAGGTATTTAGTAAAATGAACAGGTCCAAAGGGTGCTCTGGGGGGATGATATAGTGCCTTAGAAGGGTTGGCAGGTTGATCTCTAGAGTGGGTGATTGCCTGGTTGTCTACTTGACCAGAGTTGAGATGAAAGATCACTAAAAGTAAATAAGGTAAGATTTTTTTGAACCAAAGGTTCATAAAACTTTATTATCAAAAATGACAATGGTTTCATCCCCATACCGCTGAGGTTCTTATACCAGGTGATTTTGCTTCTTTACTTTTTGCGGACTTCAGATCTGGGGACAGTTCACTGGCAGGGCTTGGTCTTTGGCTTCTTATTTTGCGGGTGGCAGATCCTAGTTGTGCTTGCTCTGATTAACAGAAGTGACAATTCTTTGTTCTGCTGTTACTGTTCACCACATCACCTGAGCAGTCAAATTGTATTACCCATTCTGGACTGGAGGCTGGCATTAGCTGGTGATCATTGACGGGACTGGCAGGAGGCCTTGTTGTAACCTCATTTAGGCAAGCTAAAACTTCAGCATAGGTCTGGGTCTTTGGTGGCAGGTGGTTAATAGCAATCTGATTTCCATTTGGGGAATTGTCTTCAAGAGTCTGGTGGGTCTCAGAGTAATTCAACAACTCAGGTTTGTGACTCAATGAGTTGGTGGGTCCCTGTTCATCCTAGGTGACTCAATTTGCCTTTGTAGGGTTTGGGTTTGATTCTGGGGTTTCCAATGTTGATATTGAACTTCCAGTCTTGATACTTGGCAGGCTGATAGGCTCCTGTCCTTCCTGATTGGGTCAAGGTATCTCCTGTAGCCCAGGGTTTGACTCAACTGGCAGGCAGGTGGTTCCCTGTCTATCTTGGTTGGTGCAAGGCATTTTCTGAGGGCTAGAGTTCAATTCCTGGGCTTTCAATACAAGTATTAAAATGTCATTCATGACACTTAGTTGGACGTTTTTACTATATTGGTACAATTTCTGATAAATTGCATGTGTTTCATATATGGAAGTCTTCAACCATGATGTCACATATGATAAGCTCAGCTTATCAAATCTTGACTTTGGGTCTTAGGCAGTTAGAGTTGAATAATAAGTTTTTTTCTGACTTGGAACCTTGCTCAAGGGTTTACTCTGCAGTTTTAACAGTTTGCAAATGTTTACCCTGTATTTTTTTAGTTACACCCAGAAAATTTGAGTCTGGCAAAGCAAGAATTCCTGATTTGAAATTTTTTAATTTGGGTTTTTTTCTTGAATTTAAATCCAATATAAAAATAAAAAGTAGATATTTTCTGAATTATTTTGATATATTAGTAAAAATAACACAATATCTAATAATTTAATCCTCTGAATTACTATTAAAAGCAGGATCTCTATTGATTCTATTTTTCAGAGGTTTTAATTCTAAATGGTATTGTTTTAAGCAAAAAAATATGTTTTCTATTTTTTGATTCATATGTTTTTTTAGATGTTTTCAATGTTCACATCTTTAAAAGTAATTCAATATGGATGATGATTCAGCTTCTGTTGTTTAAATTGAATATTTTTTGATTTCCATAAAATTGACTTTCCCAGGTGTGCCATTTTGAATAATAAATTTAAGTTTAATCTTCTAATTGATCTATCTAATATTAATATAAAGGTATAAAAATAAAAGAAAAGTAAAATAATTAATAGAAATACCATATATAGTAATAATATAATTAAGTTTAATATTATATCTTCATAACTTTTTATTTAACCCCATAAAGAACTAAAATCCAATATTTTTTTGAGAAGAAAATTTCAGAAATGAGATGATTACCAAAGCAGCTATATTAGGTTTATTTTTACTTCTATTTTAAGCAATATGATGAGAAATAAGCCTTTCATATGTTAGTATAAGTACACGTTCATTAATTAAACCCTGTTATGAGGGTTTCTGAATTTCAATAGGGTTAATAATGTGTTAATTCTGTTCATTTTTAAAAATTCTTGTTCCTTATTAGTCATTAAATTTAAAAAGTGAAGTATTATAAAATATATAGTAATTTATAAATCTTGTTATAAGTTTTTACAGTACCATCCATAAGTAATGGGTTAAGAGTATTTTTTAAGATAAAGAAAGATTTAAAAATTGAAAATGAGTAAAATTAGTATGGAAAGATGCACTGCAAAATTTTACACAAGGCTTTAACAAAAATATGAAAAAATAAATAAAAGTGAAACAAATAAAAACAAAATTGAAAATAAACACTATTATAGCCTTTTATTATACTGTAAATTCAGAACCTGAACGTAAAAATGCGGGATTGTCAAATCCTTGGTCCAAATTTTGAATCACTTTTGTGGGCAACTCAGCTGAGTGAAAATTAAAAATATTCAATAAAAGCAACCATTTAATTTGACTTTTTTTGGTATATGTAAATTAGCAAACTTCCAAATCTCTTGAGCAGATAACTCAACTAACAAAAGGCAAAACACAACAAACAAATGTGGGATACATGAATCAGAAATGTGGGATTCTAATGTACAATTTGAGATTTCCTGTATTTCAAAAAAATCATAGACATCATGTAAAACTTAACAAATCTGAAATTGCGGGATTGTCAAATCCAAGAACCAAGTTTCAAATCATAATTGCAAGGAATTTGAAATAAATATAATTTATGGGCATCTCAAAAAGGTTGCTAAAGGATCTAGAGTGGATTTGTGCTAATTCTTTTAGGAATCACAGGCATTCTTAAAAATCACCCTATTCCAATTTAGGACAGCTAAAATTTTGAGCATAATATTCACCAACTTAACATACTTAACAATAAAATTGACTAAAATATACACGTCTCTTTTTGAGTTTAAAATTTTTTAATAAAAATTTATTATGTCTTCTTTCAACAACAACCAAGTCAATGAGCTGTTCCCTGGCCTTGACAAAATCATGCAGGGCTACACTGGGTCTCTTAATGGTGAAGCCTTCCTCTATGACCACTCCCAACCCGCAGGCCCCTCCACAAGCACTACCCAGGAGTGTGTTCTTTCCCCTGCAACTTCCAGCATGGCCCTGTTTTCCCATCATGCACAGGAAGCTGTCAAACCAAATCCTAAATCAACTATGGCATCTGAAACAAGTCATTTGAGCCATGGGGTCACCCAGAGAGCCCAGAACCCCAAAACAGCCAATCAGATGGCATTGACCAGTTCCCAAGATAGACACATCCCTCCCCAAGCAAACCAGCCTGCAAGACACAGAATAAAATTAATCACTCCAGAGATTTTTCTCAAAATGGTTGAAAAGCAAGGGAAGCTTATGACCCTTGGGGAAATTGCGGCCGTGATGGGGTTTGCAAAGTCCACTGTGGCTGCAACCCTGTGAGCCCACGCCAACTGTGGCCCCCTACTAAGAAGACCCCAACTGGTGCCTGTACTTTGACCTAAGGTGACACAGCCCATCCCCTTATGATGGCCATTATGAAACATGACCCGCCGATGCCCCTGGTCCAGGTACGTCTCCAGTTTGGACTCCACGGCATCTTAACTAACAAAAGAACGGTGAATTTGTGGATGCACAGAGTTGTGATTGTTGCTAGAATCTTGTCCAATCAAGTTCTCAGTGGCCCTGTTTTAGTGGATACCAATACCTACAATACAACTATTATTAATTTTATCAAAGGAAGGGCAATGAGGGCCTGTAATGACATCATCTTTCTGTTGTATGCTAAGATATCTGCAAGTATTCAAGACTATGGAGAAAAGTGTATCCAATCTGACGTGTACAAGCGCGGCCCAATCTTGTATCATTTTGTTTGGGGTTTATTGGCAGTTTCCCCATTGGACGTCAATTATTACTTGGCAATATTGAACACCGCAGATGAGTATGCCTACCAGACAGAGCTCAAGGCCATGCTGGAGGAGTGGGCCACACAAAACGCCGTGCACACAGTTGTATTGAGTGCAGAGATGGAGCAGCAGGAATGGGCAACTCAAGAAATCAGGGCTGCGGGGTATACTTGTTGGTCCTACCCCATCAACTACGCCAACATGCATCTTGCAGATGTATGTCTCTACAATTTTGGTTCTGCCCTCAGGCGCTTAAAGCCTGCCACCTACAACAAACTATGCACCCAAATTGATAAGGGGTATGAGCTTTTCTCTTCTGTGTCCGTCCAGGACTTATTTGATCTCATCATCTTCTATGCAAGTGATAGTGATAAGTCCAGAAAGGACCCCCGCCTCCCCCTCACGCCAGTCCATCCGTTTTGTCAAGCCAGTATATGTGACGGAAGAAGAATTTGAGCAATTGAAGCAATCAGCTCTTGATGCCCCTTCTCAGTCAACAACCCCTGTCTCCCCAATCCCCCCATCAAGCCACCTGCCTTCCAACCCTGACTCCCAAACCACCACCCATTCCCTCATCACTATCTCTGATGCCGCCTCTTTCACAGGCGCAGATGAAGGCAATGTTCATTCTGCCCATTCCCTCCCCTTCCTGTCCTTTGATTAGTAAATAAATCTTTTCTTTATGACAACTTATTAAAATTGATATCTCTCTTTCAATTCATAATAAATAATATTTTATTTTTACATTATCAACATTTCCCATAATTAATGCAATGTTGCACATTTTACAAATAGCTTAAAATTATGAGCATACATATTTTTCATCATCATTAATAAATTAAAGACAATAAACGTAAATATTGGATTAAAATATTGCAATTAGACGTCAACTATTGATATTTAGAAATTATGTGCATAACTCAATGCATTTTGTTTAATAAATGTCACTATAAACTAGGCCTTTTTCATTGTAATTTATCTAAATGGACTGTGTTTATATTAGAGAGCCATTAACGCTTAGTACAAATATTGATACATAGTGCATTTTACAGCCTGTATATTTACCTATTGGTAATAATTCTATAAACTTTTTAGTTTTGATTTTGTGAGTAATAATAATGTAATGTTTTAATAAATTACAGTTTACTGTCATTAATTGGATGATTTTCTTTGCTGTGGTGATTATGCATTTTCTGATATTTACGCACTAGTATCCAATTGGTTGGCTTCACATCCAATTGGATACTAGTGCATAAATATCAGAAAATGCACAATTGCCACAGCAAAGAAAATCAACCAATTAATGACAGTAAACTGTAATTTATTAACACATTACATTATTATTACCTCGCAAAATCCAACTAAAAAGTTTATAGAATTATTACCAATAGGTAAATATACAGGCTGTAAAATGCACTATGTATCAATATTTGTACTAAGCGTTAATGGCTCTCTAATATAAACACAGTCCATTTAGATAAATTACAATGAAAAAGGCCTAGTTTATAGTGACATTTATTAAACAAAATGCATGAGTTATGCACATAATTTCTAAATATCAATAGTTGACGTCTAATTGCAATATTTTAATCCAATATTTACGTTTATTGTCTTTAATTTATTAATGATGATGAAAAATATGTATGCGTTGAAGATAGTACTATAAAAACCAGTTTTTGATGGAATTCAAACAATATGTCAACAATCTATAACTTGATTAACAAATTAGAAGCACACCTGAAAAAGGTTGTTGAAATAGAAAGAAATATCAGGGAAATAGTGACAGGAAAGCTGGTTAACAAGGGCCAGCCACTAATCCAGTCAAAAGAAGATGCTCTGGATAAATTGGGAAATATTATAGATGAAAAGAATAAAGAAAAATTACTTAATATACAGGGAACAATTTTATCAAGTCTAAAGCTCAACAACGCGGCCTACAATTTGTGGGAGTTCTAGCAGGGGGCCAAAGAAAGCAATAAGGTCAAACTAATTGAAGGAACAGAAATTCAAAAGGAAATCAACACCAATGAAGAGTAAACTAACCAAATGAAAACAGATGAAAATGAAACACAAGCAAGAAGCAGAAGCGCTTCAAGAAATACAGAAGCTTTATCAACTGAAAACCATGAAGAAGCACAAGTAGCAAGAAATATAAGAAAAATTAAGCCTAGAAAAATTAATGAAGAGCATCCAACACTCATGAAGTTTGCCAAAGTGGCACCTGTGGCTGAGGGGGCCACAGGGGAAACAATTAGTTAGTCTTTTTATGTTTTACTTATATTTATTTTAGTCATCACCAGGAATAGGGATGAGGTTGCAGAAGTGCCGGCTTATACGCCAATTTTGTTTTACGGGGGTTACCAGTCACTGGTGGCCCCTGTAAAACAAATAAATAAAGCCAAATAAATAAAATAATTCAACAGAATATGTTTAATTTTTCAAGTAGTGAAGCTAAAAATAGGGAATATTCACCACCTGCGGGGTGCTCGCCATGGATAAGGGAAGCATATGAACTAGGATCAACTATCAAAATCAAAGAAATGAATAAAATTTGCAGTGATATCAAACTGAACTTTGATGAATACATATACAAAAGCATTCAACAATTCCCCTTCACAAACATCAACAAATATGAAAAGAATTTAATAAAAACTGACTTTCAAATAGGAAATGACTATTTGAAATCTGCAATTTTTAAGGAAGTTTTTAAGGCACTATCAAATAAAGTTGGGGATGTAGTCCTTGTGAATAATTTTAAGCCTTTATTTATTTGATTTGCCAAGGCCTGGGGGGCTGATTCAAGTCGGGCGCCCTGGAACCCTCTTCAAGTTCAACTAAACGTCCTAAATTAATAGGTTAGTACAAACATTCAAAAAGTTATGCATGTTCTTGGAAAAGTATACCTCACAAAGAATACATGTTGTGGTATACCTGGGAATCCTCCCCCACTGCATATTAAAAACCAACATTAAAAAGTTGGAGGATGTACCTATTCAAATGAATATTTGCTGTGTAGCCCTCAACCACCAGAAGACACCACGGGGATACAGGACAGTCAAGCACATCCTCTATGATTCATTTGCATTGGCAATGCTATACAGGTACTATGTGCTCCCCCAAAAAACCTACTAGTTGATTTTCTCACCCCTCTGCCTTTTATCAAACAATCAGCAACCACCAGGGTACAGGGCGCCACTCCTCTAGCAGTCACATCCAGGGTTGTCCACCACGTACAGAAGAGTATGTGGATCCAATTAGATGCATTAGTGTTGCAACTGAACCAATGAGGATTCAGTATTTGGAATTAAGGAAGACAAAAGGCCAATAGAAAGGACATAATAATAAGAATGAGGTACTGTTTATTGTAGAATATTGTGAGTAATATACTATATGAGAAAAGCCACAAAGCTACAAGGGGATGGCATAGTGGGAAGTTCCATGTAAGTTTTGGAGCCAAGGAATAACTTGTGCGGGAATCAGCAATTCAAATTGGCAGCACTCCTAATTAGGATGAAGTACCTGCCATTCAATATTGCCATCAGATTAATCCATAACGTTAGATATGTCAAGATGCGGCTTCT
Organism: Entomophthora muscae; assembly: GCA_014839935.2. Lineage (NCBI taxonomy): Eukaryota > Fungi > Entomophthoromycota > Entomophthoromycetes > Entomophthorales > Entomophthoraceae > Entomophthora > Entomophthora muscae. The sequence goes on along the minus strand of QTSX02004983.1, from coordinate 736,653 downwards.
TGAGCGCCCCCTGTGTATCGTAAGATACGTTAGCAGCTGAATCTGGAAACTTGGTTGCAACATCCCCTTTGCCCCCTGCTTGTTGTCAGACACCAGGACTGGAGTCTGCAGAAGGTCTGTGAAGGTCTGCATGAACAACTTTTGTGTGGGGATGGCGCGGCAGGGGTTCAAGCGGTCATGGTGAAGCTTCTTGGTGTTTCCTTGGGCATCTTCAAGTTGGTAGGTATGATTGTTGTAGACAGCAGCTATCTTGAAGGGCCCTAGGTGGTTGGGTTCTAACTTGGCAGAATTGGGATTGAGGGTGTAGATGGGGTCACCTACAGCGTATCTAGCTTTGAGGTGCTTTGCCTCTTCTGCAATCCGCTTGTGTTCAATTTCCCAGGCCTTGGCACGCCATTGATCCAGGGATGGGGTTGTTACTAGGGGAGGCTTGTCAGGAACCTTGGACTGTAGCTTTCCCTGTTCAACCCCTGTCAGACTGTCAGGTGTTCCAAAGGCCAGGGTACTAGGGCTGAACCCTGTGCCCCTGTTGATTCTTGCTTGCAGGATGAGTAAGTCAGTGGGCAGGTGTTCAGTCCATGCAGTGTTGGGGTGCTCTTGTGAGAGCTTGGCAACCAGTTGCACCAGTGAACCATTTAACTGTTCCATGCATCCATTGGCTTGAGGATGGTAGGGGGTTATAACTATATGTTGGAGTGCATTCTTGGTGAAGTATGCCTTCATGAAATGCCCAACTAGTTCAGGACCACCATCTGTGATGAGAAGTTTGGGTTGCCCAAAGGGGGCCACAATTTCCTTGCCAATAAAGCAATTAATGGTGGTGGCAGTGTGGTTGGTTGTTGCCCAGACCACTGGCCAGCAAGTGAAGTAGTTGATGGTAGTGATAATGTACTTCTTCCCCAGTCTGTCTTTGGGGAGTGGCCCCACAATGTCAAGGGCCTACTGCTCAAAGGGTTCCATGGCCTTGATGGGCAGGACAGACTTGGGGGGTGCAGGTTTGGACATGTTCTTTTTGCACAACACGCACGTTTCAAGGGGGTCCAAGATGTCTTGACGCATTTACGGCCACCAAACCTTATGTTTCATGATCTCAAAGAAGTTAAGCCCTCTGATGTGACCCAGGGCTTGGTGGTAGTGCAATAATGTGTCCCCTTGTTGCGTGGTGGGAATGTAAGGCGTCTTTTCACCTGTCTCTGCTCAACGGCAGACGTTACCAGCATTGGTGGTGAACTGGCTTTTGTTGTCCTTCAGCTTGGAGATGGTTACCAAGTTAAGGCCCTTGTAGCAAGTTGCCTCAGGACAGAGGTAGAGCATGGGCTAATCTGGATCAAAACCATCATCCCCAGTGATGGACGCTATGTAGAGCCGTAAAAGAGCGTCAGCTGTGACAAGTTCCTTTCCAGGCTTGTACTCAATGTGCAACTGGTAAGTGGATAGGCCCTCCACCCATCCTGCTTGGCGGCGTGTCAAGTGGGACTGTGTGTTGAAGTACTGAAGTGACTTGTGGTCCGTCAGAATGTGGAGTGGGAAGGTAGCACCTTCCAGGTAACAGCGCCACTTCTTGGCGGAGTGTACAATAGCTGCCAATTCTTTATCATAGATGAGGTAGTGTTTTTCTGAGTCAGTAAGTTTCCTGGACTTGTATGCCACAGGGAGGAAGACGCCATTGTCAGTTTCAACCTGTAGCACACCCCCTATGGCTCTGTTGGAGGCGTCAGTCTCAAGTTTGGAATGTTGGTTTTGATTGGGGAACTGTAGTACTGGTGCTGTTGTGAGCCTTTGCTTCAACACCTTGAAGGCTCAATCTCTGACGGGGGTCCAATGAAAGTGCTGCTTGGTATTGAGGAGCTCAGTGAGAGGTGCAATTAGTTCCCCGCAACTGGGAATGAACTTGCGCACATAGGCAACCATGCCAAGGAATGTTTTCACTTGGCCCACATTGATGGGGGGCGGCATGCTGGTGATTGCCTTAACTTTGGCAGGTTTGGGCTTTACCCCTTATGCAGAGATGGTGTTCCCAAGGAATAATAGCTCTGACTTGAGAAACTTGCATTTGGAGGGTTTAGCTTTTAGCTGGTTTTTCTGAAGGGTGTCAAGGAAAGCACGGAGGTGTTGGAGGTGTGTGGTTTGATCTTGACTGAAGATAATAATGTTGTCAAGGTACACCACCACACATTTCCAAATCAGTTCCTTGAATGCTTTGTTAATCAACATGGCAAAGATGGAGGGAGCATTGGTCATTCCAAAGTTCATGACATGACACTTAAACAACCTGTAGCGTGTGCGTAAGGCAGTTTTTGCCTCATCCCCTGGTGCAATGCAGACCTGGTTGTACCCTGCAGTGAGATCAATCTTGCTAAAGACCTTTGCACCTGCAAGTTTATTGAACAGATTGACAATTAGCGGCAGGGGGTACTTGTTCTTAACTGTCACCTCATTTAGGGCAAAGTAGTCTGTGACTAGGAAAAGAGACCTGTCCTTCTTGGCTACAAAAAAGACCGCCGCCCTGTATGAAGAGAGCAAGGGGCAAATGAATCCCTTATCAAGTGCGTCCACAAGGTGCTGGCGGAGGGTTTCATCTTCCTTTGGTGTGAAACAATATAATGGTTGTGCTTTAGGTAACAATCCTTGAAGTTGTACAGCGTGCTGGATCTCCTGGGGAGGAGGTAATTGTTCAAGTGTTTCACTGAATACATCCTTGTACTCCTTAAGGAGTGCAGCAAGCGCTGGTGGTGGTGAGGAGGTCAAGGGAGGGACCGCTGATGGTTCAGCACAGATAACTTTGACTGAGAATTGGTTGAAGTCTATTTTTCCCCCTTGAAATCATATGAGCCCATCTCTGTTATTCTGACAAAAACAGTATCATAGAGTAGCTTGCTCATTTCCACAGGGTAAATTTGGAACCCCACCCCATTTCTGTTAAGGGTGATGACAGAGGTATCCCAATCAATGTAGGGACAGTTGTGCCAAAGCCAGTCAAGACCAGCAATCATGTTGTGGCTGAGCCCTGCCATGATTGGCCCAGAGAGCTTAACTTGGATGTTCCCCATTCTCACAGAGAAGGGTACCGTCTTGTGGGTGATGGCCACTCTGCAGGATTCAGCTACCTGTATGGCCTTGAACCTGCTAGGCACTTGGTCTAATTGTTGAGAGTCAGCAAACACCTGGTCCACCATAGTGTGGTCAGCCCTGGTATCTACCAGTAGTTTTTGGGTGCTCCCATGGAAGCAGAAGGGATAGGACAAGTGTGTTACTTTATTTTAGGAGTGGCTTGCTTGCAATACAGGGCCGTCACTGTGGACTTGAAAGGCATCCAGGGTTTCAACTTTGTGAATGTTGTAGTCACAGGGATTTTTTGCAAGCAGGGATTGAGAGGATGGGTCAGGTGGGGTTGTAAGGCCTCTTGTTGCTACAACCCCCAAGCTTTTCCCTGATCCTCAATATGTGCTAGCTGAAGCTTGCCCTTGCGAGGGCATTTAGTCCCATTATCCTGCTGATGTGGTTTGTGGTGGCCTACTTGATTGTGGCTACTACCAGGTGTGGTACATGGTTGGGATGGAGCATCACTGGTATGGCAGAAGCCCATTGAGGCCTGGTTGTTAGCCTCCACAATGTCTTTATAGCAGTCATCAATAGAGGTACAGTGACCTATGGGGACCCACTTGCAGATATGGGGTTTTAACCCATTGACAATGAGAGTGAGTAACATTGCATTTCCATTGGTCATGGCTTCAGGGGCGGCAGCAAGAGATTGCTGCCAGGTGGCAAGGTACTCAGGAACGAAACCAGTTTGCTTGATTGCTAGAAGAGGAGTTCCCACAACAATGGGGTAGAAGGTTTCACTGTAACGAGACTTGGCGGCGTCTTGGAATGCCGCCCAGGTAACGTCAAGTTCCTGGCTGGCCCAGTTGGTGAACCACACAGCGGCAGGCTCCATGAGGCAACCAGACGCAGTGGCAATCCACATGAGCTAAGGACCCTGGCAGATGTGAAGGCGGGTTTCAGTGGACTAGAGCCAACTGATAATGTCGGCCCCCTCAACGCTATCAGCAAAGGATTCTAGCTGAAGGTTGAGCATGTGCTGGGACAGGTCCAACTGGGGCAGGGTGACGCTGGCGTCACGCTGCCCAAGGCAGAGCCAATTGTACATGCTGGTGAGAACTAACTGGTCTTGATAGATGACGTACCCGTTGGGATGTCCTCCTTGGGGATTGGCAGGAAGGTCTCTTATTGGGGAGTAGCCATACAGCCCGTACTCCATCCTTTTTTAGGGGGAATTTTTGTTTTAGGTAGGTCAATAACCTACTGCTGCTACCACTGTTGCAACTGAACTAATGAGGATTCAGTATTTGGAATTGGGGAAGACAACAGTCCAGTAGAAAGGACAGAATAATAAGAATAAGGTATTGTTTATTGTAGAATATTATGAATAATATACTATATGGGAAAAGCCACAAAGCCACAAGGGGGTAGCATAGTGGGAAGTTCCATGTAAGGTTTGGAGCCAAGGAATAACTTGTGCGGGAATCAGCAAGTCAAATTGGCAGCGCTCCTAATTAGGATGAAGTACCTGCCATTTGATATTGCCATCAGATTAATCCATAACATTAGATACATCAAGGGGCGGCTCCTCAAGCGCCCCCTGTGTATTGTAAGATACATTAGCAGCTGAGTCTGGAAACTTGGTTGCAACATTAGCCAAAAATTTAATTTTGGGGTATAATTCCCCGCAATAATCACATCCCTTTGCAGTTAGCATCCCCCAATAAATATTTTCCCCTTGCAAATAATTTTTTTTTACTTTTTATATTTTAATACTAAATTTTTTTTAATACTGAGATATGTACTATTAAAATTTTACTATAAAAATTTAAATATTACATATTCAAATATTAAAAAATTTAGTATCTTAAAGTTAAATATTAAATTTTTAGTAATACATATTACAATATTAAAATTTTTAATATCAAATATTTCAATATTAGAATAAATCACAATTTAATAAAAATAGTTAAATTTCAAATATTTAAACTTTAATATTTAACTTTTACAATTTATAATTATAATTTTACTTTTAATAGTTTTAATTTTTATTTTAAATTTTAGTATGTAAATTATAATATTAATATATCTAAATATATTACAAGACATTAGTTAAAGTTGCAACCATGTCAAATATTAAAATTAAGTTAAAAATGTTTTTATTTATTAGCTCGTCAAATACAGGTTTATTTATCACATAGATAAACATCAAGAATTGAATTTATTTGCATCATGTGGCCCGCTCCACTATTGTTCTAAACAAATGATTGTTTAGAACTCAAATTACCTTTCTCTCATAATGTGATTTGATAAACATATTTGATATACTTGACCTGCGTCCTAAGTACTAATTAGTAAGCAATACATGAAAATCATTGGTGGTTGTGTTGTATGGATATAGTGGCACTGAAATAACACAGATCAGATGATGACATACAAGGTCTAATTTGTGGCTTAAAAAAGCCAAAGTACCATCAACAAGTCACAATTATTTAAATAAACCAATTTATTTCTATCTTTTTTTAATTTATTTATTTGTTAGCGCAACAGTCAATATAATATTCAGTGCATTAGAATAAAAATATTTGTCCTCATACCTAGTATAATTAATTTTACTTACCTTTTCTATGTATTCTTAAATGTCTATAATACATTCAAATGTCACATTATTATATATTAATAATAATTATTGAGTCCTAATAAAAACAAACTAAACAAAATTAAAACTAAATAAAGCCCAGAGTGCCCATTTATCTGATTGGCTCAGAGGCCCGGGCTTTTAGGAGGAAGGATTCCGAGTGCTCATAGAAAGCCGCCACCACATCAGGTGGTATTGAAAAATGGCTGATCTCAAGAATATTGAATAGATCCTCAGTGCCCTGAGGAAGGCCTTGTTTCACCTTATTCTTGATCCATCCAAAAACCTCCTCAATTGGATTCAGGAATGGGGATATGGCAGGAGGAAGAGAAGTCTCATTGGACAATCAGTAAGCCTGTGGCTGGAGGTGTGGCTGTTTTTGTCAATGGGGGAACTCAGACACAACCAGATCCACTTTGTGGAGCCCAACATTATCCAACACAACAATGTTGGTTGTACTGCAGTAATTGATCCCAAGATACTCCTTGATGGCTCGGAGAAAATTGAGAAAGGTCCCGCTATTATGGGAACCCTTGATCATTTGGTATTGGTCCAACCCACAAGGACCAAGAAGCGCAACCATTGAATAGGTCTGGGAACAGACAGCTGCATGATGGACTACGCTGTCCTTGGACCCCTTCTCAACCCACCCATTCCTTGACCTGAGTGAAGAGGAAAACAATAATTTGTCAATATAGAAGAACTGGACATTCCCAGTTTCCTTTAGTGCCAGATATGTCTCAGCATAAATGTGTCAATCCTTGATGGTCTTTTCACTGTTCCTATTATACAGTGAAACTCCCGATACTTTCCAGGAGAAGCCCAAATCAACCATTGTTTTGTAGACAAGGGTTTTGGAAACAGAAAGCCCAAACTCTGTGGCAAGCATTGATTGGACAGCAAGTGTGTCCAGGTGGCAATCCTTGGCTACCCACTTCTTGATTGCGTCAATGTGAATAGGCTGAAGGAGTTTGGGCTGTCTTTTTGCCTTGGTGGATTTGGCAATTTGCCTGTTATTGCCATACTTGTTGTTGATGTCAGCAATGTATCTGGCCGTGAAGCCAAATCAGGATGCAATATCCCAAACTGCTATTCCCCCGTTCAAGCAATTTAGGAGAGCTTCACGCTCACTATTTGTCAACTAACGCCAGCCCTTGGCAGGTACCACAGCATCCTGGCTATCAGGCTCAACACAGGGGAAGGGGACCTTTGTGTAGAAGGTGGGATCATGCTTGCTTGCAGTGGCGCTGTCAATGGTTGAATACACAATAGGCGCAGATGGTTCCTCAGTTGTGGCCAATGGCTGATAGGAGGTATCAAAAACGCAAGGCAGGAAGTAGCAACTCTTGGGTCAAGAGTGCGGGGCCAGATGACAACTGGGTATATGGTGGAGGTGTAAGTAACCTCAGTGTTCTCAGTGACCCTGGTGTAGGAGACTTTTGTGGCAGGCCTTGAGAGTGGCTTCTGTCTGGGATTCAGGCTGGTTGATCAGGCTTGGGATGCAGGAGGTGGTTGGCTGGCGCTGACACCTTGAGAGGCCTGTGTATTGGCATGACTCCCCTCAAGTTGGGTTCTGGGTCTGTTCTTGGATCCTCTGGGACGCTATTGTGGACAGGCTGCCCTGCAGGCTGGTGAAGGAGCTGGTTGGAAATGCAATTGACAGTCCATGAAAATAAAATAAAAAATATATTTTAGATTAAATATGTATTTATTTGGATTTATTGGTTTAGTTGTGAGTAGTTATTTTCTCTTGAGTTAGCCTTGAATAGTAACAGAATTTCTATATCCATAATTTGAAGTGAATAATATTGTATCCTTTCCAGTTTTGGATGATTTTAAAGTTTAATCACTTTTTATGTCTAATTATGGTTATTGAGATTGAATTTTTAGTTTGATTTTATGCAGAGTGGAGCTTCTTTATTTGGGTTGGTGTTTCCTAGTGTGCTTAGTGTACATTAAATTTGGATTCCAGTTCCTGCAATTAATATCTGAGTTTACTAGTGGCATTCAAAAGTGATTTGAAATTTGGTTCTTGGATTTGAAAATCCTGCAATTTCAAAAAACATAGTAAACTTAATGAAAATGGTTGATGGATTTGAATGCTTCAAATCTGATTCCAGTTAATTTGTTTTGTACATTGGAAATATGCAGTTTTACTTGAACTTTGCAAAGTGTCTATGAGTTCCTGAATTTTCAAATATTCAAATAAAAATACAAAGAATTCAATTTAATTAAAAAAGGCCATCCCGCAAAAATGATTCAAAATTTGGACCAAGGATTTGACAATCCTTCATTCTTATGTTCAGGTTCTGAATTTAAAGTAAATAAGAGTTATTCCCATAAAATTCTTATGAAACAGAGCCTCTTTTCCAAACTTACCTAGATATAGAATTGAGGTTAGAGATTCTTTTGAACAGAAAATATGGCTAAAACAAGAGAAATATCTTAATATATTTGCATTCAAGTTTTTCTAGCAAAAGATATGGGGGTATCTTATAGAAAATAAGTAAGAAACTTAATATTAGTGCTGAAACTGCCCAAGTAATTTACCTACAGTACCAAAAAACCAACTCAGTAAAGAATTTTCCCAGAACAGGTTGCTCTAAAAAAACTAGTCAGAAAAATGATTGACTGGTGTCAGGATTTCTGGATATTGACTAATTAACAGATTCAACAAAATAATGCAGGCCAGCAGTTAATCACTCTTAGGAATGATTTCAACAAAAAAATGTGGGCCACAGGGTTGTGGAATCAATGGTTAAATCATATCCTGGCATTAACATAATCCCTATTCCTAATTAATGATAAAAACATGCAGATATTGTGCAATTAATTATTCCACCCCATCAACCACCTCAAACATGCTTCTCATAAAAATTACTATTCTAATATTTAATTATATCCTAGAACAAGGGCCATCACATGGACTGTCATTTGAAACACTTCTAGAAGAGTCCAAAATAGACTGGGCCATCAGGCCAAACACTCTAAGATAAAAAGCTTTTAGCCTATTTTATTAGAGTAGCTCTGATTAAGTGAACCAATCATCTCTGTGAACTAGTAGCCAACCACTGGCTAGCTAGCCCTAGAAGTGGCCCAGGTAGACAGAAAGGATACCAATATGTGGAAGATGTCAAGTTAGCCTTCCGTTAAAACCACCCCAAAAAGAGTGGGCCTCCTTCTGTGTTGACCAAATGCTACTCCAGTCTCTTCTAGTGTTGTGAGCTAACTTGGATAAAATGCAGGCAGGCAGGCCGCCTTAAAGACCTTCCATTAGAACAAAAGACTGATGATTCTGTATTGACTTGATGATTGATCCAAGTCCTATTTCTTTAATGAAATCCTCTCTTAAGCTTTAAGTGGAGAGCAAAAGCTGATACTGTTATCCTACATTATAATTATCTATAATAAAATATAGATACAACCATATGAATCTATATACAAAAGTAGAAAGAACTGTCCCAAATCCTTTGGGCCTTGGGCCCTGTCAGAATTGCTATTTCTGATGACAAAAAAATATTATAGGCCAGAGGTTCTTCCAAAGTCACAGGTTCTCTGTACTTTCCTAATGTTAGAAGACTTAGGAATCAGCTGTCAGATGATAAAATACCATGGTCTGCAAATTTCTTACAGCTGGTAATTAGAAAGGTTTTGAAAAATCACTTTTTATCAGCCAAGCAAATTAAGAAAATGAACAAAAACTCCTTAGAAGTTGAAATTTCTGAGACTACTGCCTGTAGAAGATTACATGATCAAGGGTTTTATGGGCATGTTGCAAGAAGAAACCCCTCTATTAATCCAGAAAATATGGTTAAAAGATTGTCCTTTGCTTTTCAATATGTTAATCACCTTATATCTTTCTGGGAAAAAGTTATTTGGTCTGATGAGACCAATGTGCTTATCAGTGGATCTCAGAGACCCAAAACTTGCTATTGCAGACCAGGATAATCTTTCAGTCCCTGTTGTTTAAAAGGTACTATTAAAAATAAACATATATGTGCCATGTTTTGGGGCTGTTTTACAGCCAATACAAGAGGAGAGATCCAGCCACTCACTTAGAAGGTGGATGCTCTTGTCTACAGAAGGATCCTTGATTGGAATCTCTGCTGTTTTATGAGGGATCTAAAAGATCCAACCAATTATACATTCATGCAAGATAACACTGGTGTCCACAAAGCCAAGATTATTAAGAAATATTTGGATTATAAACATATTGTTTGTTTGGATTGGTCTCCTCAAAGCCCAGACTTAAATCCTATTGAAAATCTTTGTGATGTCATTAAGTCTAATTTTCCAGAAGGCTCCAACCAATCCATATTGGATCTAACATTTGGAGTGGCTAAAGCATGGGAGGCAATTCCTATGGAAACTCTCAAAAATCTTATACACTCAGTGCCTAGAAGACTTGCTGCAGTTATCAAAGTCAAAGGGATACCAACAAAGTACTAATCACTTGAGATATTCAATATTTTAAGTTATCTAAATATGATTATAAATATGTATATTTTTGACTTTGTTTTATTTTTATTTCACTTTTATTTATTTTTTTATATTTTTATTGAAGCCTTGTGTAAATTTTGTGGTGCATCTTTTCACACTAATTTGCTCATTTTCAATTTGGTATATCTTGCATCATCTTAAAAATGCTGTTGACCCATTACTTATGGATGGTACTGTATATTGTTTTGTTTTATTTCTTTTAAACAAGCAAGAATATAAAAACCAGTGAAAATTTCTTTATAAGGCTCAATGATTTAGTGGTATAATAACTATCTTTTGGCTGACTGGTTAAAAAGGACTACTCTTACTGCTAAGCATCACTTTTAATTGAATTCAAGGGTTATTCAGTAATAGTAACTTATATAAAGCACTGGTAACAAAGTTGCTTTTATAAAATGTGTATGCCATGGTACATAAGGACTTGGGAGGAGACAAGAAGAAGATGAAAGACAAGAAGGGTAAGGCATCATTTCTGTATCCAGACCCTCTAAAAGTTGTCAAGACCTAAGAGATCCCAGAAGACTGGGAAGATCAGTTGGACAACTGCAAAAGCGTAGTACATGAAGAGAAATGAAATAAAACAACACAAGGGGAAAGCAGGGGCCTCACAGGTGAGTTTGGAGCAGAAAATTCTGCAGGGGAAGAAGCAGATGATTCTCATTGGCTGGATAAAGTCAGCAAGAAGGATTTGGATGAACTTCAGGGGAAATTGACCCCAAACAGCAGAAGGAAATCCTAAGTTGCAAGGTAGTCTTTTGAGAGCTACTGGAACTCCACAACATCAACAATGATGCAGCACAGGAGTGGAAAGACAATAGATTACATTTACAAGATATTTCAAAATGATGAAAAATGGGTCTTTCTCTTGACCAAACTAAACAGTGGCTCCTACACCAGTTTCCAGTGGACTCAGCGTCCAAATGGCATCAAACAGGTGCAGATGTATGAGCAGCAACAATTTTCTACAATCATCAGGTTCACAGAGAAGAAGCTATTGTGTGGATCAGTACAGGGTATCCCCTTGATTTCATTTCATACATAGTTAGATTCTGTGTACCTTATGCCCAGGCAGAGCTGTGGTTGGGGAGCAAGTACTCCACAACCAAGATAGTGAAATATATCAAGTCTGGGAAGCCAGGAGTGCATGCAAAAGCTATCATGCAACTGATTTTACCCCCAAAGAAGAAAAATTGTTTTTGGGTTTCCCTGATGAATCAGCCTGGACCTGGGCCAGTGCAGAAATTACCTTGGAGAATTTGTGGGAATGGGCAAAGTTTGGATGTAAACCCCAGGAATGAACCACCTGGGCTAAAACTAATTTCTCTCCTATTGAGGCTTAGGTATGGGTTGACAAGGGGATAGACTGTGTGCAAGCAGCACATTTGATCAATGTTGGGTGGACACCCAAAACTTTCCTGAAATAGGGTCCTTTCACATCTATCCCATATGAAATGGTATGCAGATGGAAGGATTCTGGATACCTGGCAACAGCAATGTGATACTGGAGGAAGCCCTGAAGTGAGCACATGGGGGGTTGATGCCATGTTACATAGCAAGACAAGTCATTTGAATATGGGCAAGTTCACCCCTGTCAACCAGAAGAAATATAAATAAGTTGTTTTTGCTTTCTTTACATAAACCTCTTGATTTTTGCATGCCTTCAGTGTGAAAGCAGCAGTGGAATGGTTAGAAACAGGATTCTTCCCAAGTGAAGCCAAAACTTTGTGTGAAGACCAGGTGAACCTGAAGTAGCCAAGGAATGGACAGCAAAAGGTTCAAAGTAGGCAAAGTCAAAGAGTGGATGGTGGTTTGACATCCCTATACAAAGTATATTAATTCCTGTCTCTTGGTATATCCGCAGGAGAAGCAGCTAAATGAATTGACAATAAAATAGACACTAAGGTTGCCATTAACTTCTGTAACAAAAAGTGGAGCCACATTAATCTTCAAAACTGGTGTACAGAAAAAGCACATTGCTTTCAAGATATAGCACTTTTTTTAAGAGAGTGCTTTGCACCAGATGAAGCAATGAAGTAGCTGTCAAAGGACATGACTTCTTCTGACACTAAATAATTGAATGCTATGAGGGTTGGTTTCAAATCATCAGCTGAGTACCATAACAAGTACATTGATCTTACTATCATGAGTAAGTGGGTTAAACTGGGATATACAGCTGATAAAGCATACCAGTGGATCTGCCAGAACGTACCATTGGATTATGCAAGCCCCCCAAAAAGAAAAGGTAACACCCAAAAGAAGGATTTTTTATAGTGCATCCTGTTCCAGCAAGGAAGCACAGAAGGGCAATATACCCTTTGAGGAGTACATCAAAGAGAAACTTAATGGGCCAATCATGGACTTCATGGCCCTCAAATCAGTTATCAATAATGTTATGAGACTTACTCTAAGTGAGCTTCCCAAAGGAAAATATGTAGAATATATGAAAGCAATAAACTTTTCTATGAGGGTGAATTCCCTGACGTTCAACTTTGCTTTCACTATGTCATCAAACAAAACTATTTGGATGTGGTGTTCTCAGACATGGCAGTAAAGGGAAAAGCAGTGAAGATGGGAATCAAATATAAAGGAGGCTGTATCAGACTTGAGAAGAAATCCTTCCTAAACAAAAGAACAAAGTGGATCTTCTTCATGAATGTCCTTACTGAAAGTGATAGCATAACCTGGGTCCTAGATGCAATTACAACAGGTTTTAGTTACTATGGTGATGTAATGGTGTGATATATGGAGTGCACCAACATGCTGTTGTCAAACTTTGTCCCTACAACCATTCATGCTCTTTTGGACACATTGCCCATGTTCCACAAGAGAAAGGTATCAATCCCCCAATTCATAATAATCCCCAAGAACCCCAGGGTGATAGCAGTAGATGTGGAAAGAGAAGCAGGTCTGCTGTTTCTGCTACAGGCTGGGCCACATGCTTAGCCATTACCACTACAGATCTAACACCTACTACAAGGATATCATCTATGAGCCTGAAGAGGAGGTGAATAGGATCATACCTCACACTTTTCTTAGACCTAATCCTGTATCATGGATCCCCCAGTTTCTCACACCCCTATGAACTCCTGGCTACTTGTGCAATGCTTGCACATATACATGCTATATCCTAGGTCAATGTTGAACAGAAATTTGATAATGACACCACCAAGACCTTCTGTGACCCCACGGCCCCACCTGAAGCCCATGATCCCCAACATGAAGCCTCCTCCTCCTGAAAACCACATAATAGATGGAGAAAGGAAGCTGAGGTCAAGTGGAACTCAAAACCAAAGGAGATCAAGACAATCTCAAATCCTCACTCTGCTCACAATGCCTTTCAGCCTACAAAACCCCAGTCTAAGACTAAAAGGATACCTAAAGCTGCTCCAATGGATGTGGGTGATATGTACCAGGATTTTTCCCTGGAAGAAATGGCAGAGGCCCAGGTGTCAGCTAAAATGGCGCCTGGACCTTTCCTATCCAAAAGGAAATGGAACCCAGACGCCCAGGAGTAAACTCAAGCCTCACCTCCTGTCCTAAATCCCAATCCCCAGCAATAACTCAAGCTGATGCAGCTCCTCATATCTGTTGGTTGAGCAACCAGTTATGAGAATGGCAACTATTGATCTGAATGAGATAGTCATATTGAAAATACAGCAGTAGAAGCTTCACTGCATCAAAACTAATAACAAGATTGACCTAGTAATACTGGCTGAGACAAAGGCACACAAACTACAACAAAAACCAGAATTCCCACCAGATCTGGCATCACAAACTTGGTCACAAGAGATTAAATTTAACGGACTATGGACAGATCATGTTGCAATTATGGCCCTATATGAGAACATCACAATTAAGTATATTGAAATGAATTTGGATGGCTGGATACTGGTTGCAAGAGTAAAAGATGTTTTTAACAACAAGGAACTTACCATTGTGGCATCCTACCTAGAACCTGGGGGAAAGAAGGGAAATAGAGAGGAATGGCAAGTTCTCTCATTCTTTTTCCTCCCCACTAGGACCATCTTCATTGGGGACTTTAACATATACGCAAACAACAAAAGAGATATATGCCGATGTAGCCCAAAGAGCCCCCCATTGGCACACCTGATGAAGGGTTTTATGGAGAAAAAGAGAGTTGTTGAGACCATTGAAAGCAAGGACTTAGACCTCACACAATTGACAAGATGGGTATACATGTGTTGCAACTGAGTTTTCTGACTTGCCTGCCAATTTATCTTACAATACACAAGGGGCGCTCAATGAGCCGCCCCTTAACGTATCTAACGACATGGACCAATCTGATGACAATATCAAATTGCAGACACTTCCTCCTAATTAGGAGTGCTACCAATTCAACCTGCTGATCCCTGCATTAGTTATTCCTTGGCTCAAATCCTTACATGGAACAAGCCACTATGCCCCCCTTGTGGTTGTGTGGCTTTCCCCATATGGTATATTAATTACAATATCCCCCAATAAACAATACCTTATTCTTATTATCCTGTCCTTTCTATTGGACTGTTGTCTTCCCCAATTTCAAATACTGAATCCTCATTGGTTCAGTTGCAACACATGGATAAATTCCCTGTATCTAAAGCTAGATTGGACCACATTCTCATGACAAGTGATATGGCAGAGGAGTTCACCAGGTCAATGATACAAGTAGCGCATATTTCCAATTATCACATTGTGTATATTGACTGGGGCTCACTCATTTCAAGACAAACTACACAGAGATAGATCATTTTCCCAGCCACCTTCCAGAACCCAAAATGAAAAAGAAGAGGTTGAGACAGATATCCTATCCTCCACTGGTCCATGATGGGGCCAGCTTGGTCTTCAAGCCACATCTGCTAGGAATCAAGGGTGAGATAAAGAAGGGTGCAGCTAGTCACCAAATAAACCATAAAAAATAAACAAAAACTGAAGAAGTTAGAAAAAGCTCATAATAATGAAGAAAAATATGATGTTCTAAAGTTTAATATTCTGCATAGGCAGATTAAAACTACAGAGTACCCTTAAAAGAAAACACATAAAAATGCAACATATAGGTTCCAGTGTAATTTTGGGACCTCAACAAAAGGTGTCCTGTGTGAACTGGCCCAACATCAGTGGGGGTCTCCATTTACTGAAATTGATACAGATACAAGCAGAAATCTAAGGACAAAACAATTATCAAAGGGAAAATCCACGTGTTCTATACCAACCTGTACTCATACACAAGGGTGGACATAGAAGCGGCGGCCAAGCTAATATCTGGTGCAGTACTGTAGATTGACAATGCGCTCCAGGAATGGGAGGAAAGTTGGTGAGATCCATCACATTGGAAGATACTCTCACAGCCATCAAGGAGTCTCTAAATAGAAAGGCCCCAGGCCTAGACTGTATACCTGCCAATGTATACAAACCTATCAGGCATCTGATAGAACCCCACCTGACGCAGCTTTTCAACTATGTACTTACTTCCCAGACCCAATTTCTGGAAGGAAATGAGGTGACAATATGACTTCTATATAAGAACAAGAGACATAGAAGTGATATGAAGAACTGGCACCCAATCTTTTTATCAAAAACAGATTATAAACCACTTACTTGAATCCTGTCTAACCAAATTATGGGCATTGAAGGTACTATACTTCACCCAATGCAGTTTGAATTTTCTCTAATTAGATCTATATGTGATAAAACTTCTATGGTCTAGAACACCCTAAAAAATTGTATTAAAGCTAAAAAATATTACCTGCTATTCCTGGACATGGAGAAGGCATAAAACCAGGTATAATGGGAATACTTGTATACATCTATGAGGGCAGTCAATTTACCTGAAAACTGATTAACTGGATAAAGACACTTTACCTGAATCTTTGAGCTCAGGTTATTGTGAACGGTGAGCTTACAGAAAATATTAAGATACAGAAAGGGCTAAGACAGGGAGACCTGCTATCCCTAATCCTCTTTAATTTTGTAGCAAACTTGTTACTAGCTGCAGGAAATAATAGGCTGAAAGAGTTTCTTCACCCAAACAAATTAGCACTCAGACTGGCTGCCTTTGAAGATAATACCATAGTTGAATTGACCTCTCATTAAGATGCTACCCAAATTACTGAAATCATGGAACTCTATCAACAGGCATCTAACACAAAGGTTAATATACCCATAACCTTTGGTCAGGATAGGTTTACCTGGATCTATGCCACCCCATGGGCTGAACCCAATCCCAATAAATGAAACCTCATAGCATCTGGGAGTGTGGTTCAATTCATCTGATATGGACCTACACACAAATGAGCAGATCCTACTCAAAGCTTTGGCCAATAAGATCAACAGGTGGTACCACTTCTGTTTTAATGTGATTAGCTGGGTATCAGCTCTCAATATCTTTGTCTTCTCTAAAGTATGGTTTGTAGCACACATAGTGCCTTTTTCAAAAAAAATAGAAAAAAGTATCCTCCATGACCCAAAAATTCCTATGAGGCATGCCAAATACATCATCAGTGAAGATGTTAGTGGTAACGCTACTGTGGTCAGCAAGAGGGCTTGGGCCAATAGATCATGTGCAGCACTGTAGATGTATGTGAAAGAAAGGGCTCAGAAAACTTCTGGCCTCCTACACTATCTCACTGTCTGCAGGTAGAGTGATAAACTGGGCTAGGGCCCTGCAGATCTCAAACTTGTCTACACCTAACTGCAACAGTGGTTCCTGAAATAAAAAATCCACACCTCCAAAGGCAACTCCAAGATACTGGAGACAATGCATGACAATAATGCATGCTAATAAATGGGAAGTGTCTAAGAACCCTGACCCAGAGGGCTCCCAAGTGTGGGAGCTTCAAGGCCTTAACCCAGTAGTC
The DNA here is from genome assembly GCA_014839935.2 of Entomophthora muscae. Taxonomy (NCBI): domain Eukaryota; kingdom Fungi; phylum Entomophthoromycota; class Entomophthoromycetes; order Entomophthorales; family Entomophthoraceae; genus Entomophthora; species Entomophthora muscae. Next base: position 719,619 of record QTSX02004983.1, on the reverse strand, counting down.
AGAAACCTGGTGCTCAACTGCAACCTAGACATAAAAAGCATCATCATAAGGAGAAAGGTCCTGGTTATCAAATTAAGGAAGAAAGTGATCCAGGACCATAAAGCTAAGCCAGAATACTCAAAAATATTGAGTAAATGGGTGAAAGAGGGAAGACTAGTCACAATCACCCCAAAGGAGGTGGCACTTCTCATCTGCATCCCCATGGTAACTACAAATGCTCAAACACTGACAATGAGGCTTTTCAATGAAGCCTTTTGGTTGGAAGCAACCTTTCTGGTCAATCATCTAATACAGAAATGTGACCTCTGTGTGTTCCAAGATGCTGGCCTGAAACACAAGTTCTTTGGTTGAATAGTTGTGTCAAGATTCTGGATGGAGATAGCGGCTATGCTGGACCTATCAGTCTGTTTTACTCCTAAATTTGACATCTTCTTTTTGCAGAGCCTGAAACGTGAGCCCCAGGTTGTCAGAGCAATGACCTATCACCTAGCCTTATGGACCATCCACAAAACTCAACTTGATGTTTTTTTGACAATAGACCTAATCAAGTGGCCCTGATGAAAGAGAAATTCTGGTCCCTAATGGATAACACTATGACACAAATTGATAGGTTTGGACATATGATACCAGGGAACAAGAAACTTATGAACATCATTGTGAACTCATCCTCACTCATCATTGAGGGGTCATACAATAGAAAGACGTGCACACAGAGGGCCTGCAGACTGCCACCCCTACCTCTGATATCCCACACTTCTCTCCCCCCATGGCTGTACTTCCTTTTAAACACCATCTCTTAACCCTAATAAACTTGTGTTCCTTTCAAAAAAATTGTGGCTGATTGGTTGGTTAGTCATGAGATGTAGGTTGAGACTCAGGTTTGAATCTTACTGATGATTGAAATCAATTCATCACTGTCCCACCTGATTCTAACTCATAGAAAATTGTGTAAAGCATTCTATGAGAAGATTAACCTTTTATAAGGCCCTGGGTACCCAAGTTAGTTGAGGCACTCAATTTGGCTCCAGAGGTCCCAGGTTCAAATCCTGTAGCTTTTGCCTGCCCTGCCTCTATATTTTAGTTATCTAAGGACCCTACCTGCAGTTGAATTTTCCAGCAAGGACCGGCCAAACAATCCTTAATGACTGAAATGTTAAAATTTGCCCTCCAGTACAATGTAATGGTGATTCATTGGACCCTACCTGTAGCTGGATTTCTAACCAGGACCAGCTGGACAATCCATTAAGTGACGTGACAACATTAAATTGACCCTCTTATCCCCAATTCCCTAAGGCCGCAGTCCTTTATACTGCTGCTTATCAGAGCTTTAATAAAAAGTTCTATTTAAAAAATTAACACTTTATAAATTTCTTGGCTTTTTTAAAAAAAGGGGTGAGAGGTCGTGGGTTCGATTCCCAGTTGAGCCCGATAATATGTTATTTTTTATTTTTGTTATGTAAAATCGAATTGAATCTTAAGATACCTTTGAATTCATTATCAGTCTTTAATGCAGTCCTTATTCTTCTTTAGTCTTCAATGGAGCCTTCATTCAAAAAACCTTTCCCGATTTTATCTAATCACAAAGCATTTGAAATACACGGAATACTTACTGATATTATATGCCTTAGTTTTTCAAATAAAATATTTGTTATTGTATCTCAAGTTAGTAAAATCGGGAGCTTGGTATGTTTGAATAAGCTTATTCTAAAATATTAAAATGTTTTGGTCTAGATTCAATCTACTATAGACGATTATGTTTTGTCGCTCCCAGACTATGAACATGTATCTAAAGACTCCCCTGATACTTCAAAGGATTTACTTACTTTTAAGTTTGAAAAGCATACTGTCAGCTCAAAATATATACTCGGGAACTTGCAAGGAACTGCTAGCTCTTCGATCTACGAAATTATTGCTTCTCAGATTATGAACCAGATAGTTGAAGATAACCCAACTGAGAAGCGTGCCTTGCTCATTGGCATAGCCCTTAAAAGAGAACTGCTGAGCGAAGGCGATTTATCGCTAGGCTCGTTTGGAAAACTATCTGAGACATTGAAATGTTTGGCATACCTTACTTCCAAGTGCCGGGTTTGGTAAGCAATAAAATTAAAATATTCAGGCCTCTATATCTATCCTATAATTTCAAAAGCTTCTCTGAGTTCCGGCCTTGCCGCTGACTTGATAAACGGAATAGAATTCATATATCGAGAATTTTCAACTGTTTCTTATTTCTACAAAAATACACAATCAATAATGTAAACGTCAGATTTTTTAAAATATATCATCGTTTTACACAAGTAAATTATTTTTAGCCAAATCTATAAAGAAACTCGCCGAGTATACTTGTATCATACTTTTTCCAGAACTGTATAAAAATGAACAATATTGTAATATGTTTATTTAAAAAGCAGGAACTTCAAGCTTGATCTCTTTTTGAAGATGTATTAACAGATCAATCAACTTGTCAATCGCTCTAATGCCGAGGATTTGGTCATTCTAGCTCCTTGATGTTTGATGTAAACATCATGCAAAATCAAACCATTACGTGGCGTTCTTTTTAATAAGAACCATTCGAAGGTTTGTAAATATGAAGTACTCATTAGTATGATAAACCAGATTTAAGCCTGATGACTACTTTCTTATAAGTGAGCTAATTTCCCTTTAATTTTAGAAGGGGGTCATCGGACAGCCTTTCGCAGTTTCAATTTGGATGAAGTGTTATTATTCTAGTGTGCATTTTAAGATGCTAAATAAAAAGGGGTTCAAAGCGATTGATTAGAATTTAACCCTCAGTATAAAAAGAGTAAAAAAGAAAGAGTCTAGCTGAGTCTCAAACTTATCATACTTATTGGCTAAATCATGCTTTTCGTGAATTCTGAAACACCAACAGATTTAATTAAAGAAAGGCAAAGTTAAATTTTTACTTTTATCTTGCATAGCCTAAATGCAAAAAGTTTATTTTACACCCTAAAACCGGTTTAGTTAAAGCTTATCAAAGTTTCTCTACTATTACACTTTTTGAATTTATAATTCTTATAATGATGTTTACTCTAAAACAACTTGGATACTTGCATTTAAAAATCATAACACCTTTATCAAACTTACTTTAATTGAAAACCAATATATAACTTTTGTTTTTACTTAATTTTTATTTTGTGCCACCATGCTGACATCCAGTTGCATAAAAGTCTAGAATCTTACTTTATAAATTATATAGTAAACTTTTTTATAAATTAAACCAACGATATACATGGCAAAATGGCAATGACCTTTAAATGCTGACAAATACTTTATTTAAAGGTTTCCAGACTATCCAATGGTAAAATAGGCTTATTAATAAGCCTGTTTTGGGGATTTCTTAGTCATTGAACTAAGATACTGTAAATTCAGAACCTGAATGTAAATATGCGGGATTGTCAAATCCTTGGTCCAAATTTCAAATCACTTTTGCAGGATGGCCTTTTTTAATTAAATTGAATTATTTGTATTTTTATTTGAATATTTAAAAATGCAGGAACTCATAGACACTTTGCAAAGTTCAAGTCAAACTGCATATTTCCAATAGACAAAATGAATTAACTGGAATCAGATTTGAAGCGTTCAAATCCATCAACCATTTTCATTAAGTTTACTATGTTTTTTGAAATTGCGGGATTGTCAAATCCAAGAACCAGATTTCAAATCACTTTTGAATGCCACTAGTAAACTCAGATATTAATTGCAGAAACTGGAATCCAAATTGAATGTAAAGTAAGAAACTAGGACAAATCAACCCAAATCAAGAAGCTCCACTCTGGATAAAATCAAATGGAAAATACAATCTCAACAACCATGTTTAGACATGAAATTAAGTGAAATATAAAATTGTCTAAACTGGAAATGATGCAATATTCTGCACTCTAAATCACTAATATAGAAACCATAAACCCATATAATGATTTATGAGCTACTCTCCTGATGACGCAGAAATTTTGTAAAAGTTTTTTGGCTCCTGGCGTAGCCAAGGGGCCAACAAAACTTCTTTTTGAGGAAGAAAGAAAGGAGAGGAAAAGATAAACCATCAGTTTACTGCACTATGTATTCATGTACTGCTATTAAGAATACTTGATTACAGTAGATTTCAGAAAATACTAATAATAAAATAGAATTATATATTAAAATCTATTTTTACCATGTTGTCTTTTCCTTGGTGTGTTGATAGTTCATTTGCTGTTGATAAGGTGTTTGCATTTGATTGGATGGTTTCACCTCCAGTTGCCTTGGTGATAGGAAATCAAGCCGCCTCTCCGAGACCAACTGTGGTTGCAGAGGCGGCTTGATTTCCTATCACCAAGGCAACTGGAGGTGAAACCATCCAATCAAATGCAAACACCTTATCAACAGCAAATGAACTATCAACACACCAAAGAAAAGACAACATGGTAAAAATAGATTTTAATATATAATTCTATTTTATTATTAGCATTTTTTAAAATCTACTGTAATCAAGCATCTAAATTTTAGCCGTCCTAAAATGGAATAGGGTGCTTTTTGAGAATGCCTATGATTCCTAAAAGAATTAGCACAAATCCACTCTAGATCCTTTATTATCCTTTTTGAGACACCTGTTGCAATATCTTTGATTACTCCCTCTTGGGGAATTAACGCCCCAAATAAATCACCAAGCGGCTCACTGAGTGGTTCACCGCCCAGTCAATAAACCAGTGGCACCATTATCAGTTAACCATCTATGACAGGGATCACTCAATCCAGATCCTAAATGGAACACAACTTGATTAAGCCTCGTGACTCAAGAGGAACATTACTCAGATAAGCCCCATAACCTCCATGACGTACATGGACAACATGTGGCTTGTCATGATACTATATATTAGCCTATATTCATATTCAATAAAGTATCATTCTCTTCTTAATCTTCCCCTTTATTTTTTTATTATACTTCCCAGAATTATAAACTTGACACATCCATAAATTATATTTATTTTAAATCCACCTCATTTTTGATTTGAAATTTGGTTCTTGGATTTGACAATCTGCAATTTCAGATTTTTTAATTTTACATGATGTCTATGATTTGTTTGAAATACAGGAAATCTCAAATTGTACATTAGAATCCTGCATTTCTGATTCATGTATCCCACATTTGTTTGTTGTGTTTTGTCTTTTGTTAGTTGAGTTATCTGCTCAAGAGATTTTAAATTTACCAATTTAAATAAACCAAAAAAAGTCAAATTAAATGGTTGCTTTTATTAAATATTTTAATTTTCACTCAGCTCAGTTACCCGCAAAAGTGATTCAAAATTTGGACCAAGGATTTGAAAATCCTGCATTTTTACATTCAGGTTCTGAATTTACAGTATGATCAAAATGATAGGTCTTGAAAAAGAGATAATATGTTTATTTTGCAAAGCTTATTACTATTATGATTAAGCATAAAGCTTAAAGTACATAGGAAAATGATTGGGTTTTTAAGCAGAATAAGTCAAATATATGGCTGCTTATTATTGGCTATGTTTTCTAAGCATGTAATAAATAATAGTTTGACTTGATGATAACAATTTAAAGTTGTTATTGTTATTTTTGGGGTAATACAATTATTCAAGTCAAGATGATATTGTGACATATGTGCATAGTACATCACACAGCAATTTTAAAACTATGTACATTAGATTTCACAAATGCAGAAAATACAGTGCTATCTCAGGTATCACACAAGTCCCTATGCATTTAAAATCTAGTACACTGTAAAGCCTTAATTTTGTTGTACTTGAAATTTGTTAAAGTTATTTGAATCTTAACCATTAAACCAAAATCTTAAAATTTGAAATCATTCAGCAGCTCTGTTGCACTTTGGGTTACAGAGCAACTCTCCTATATGTTATTCTTGGGGTACAGGACACTCATAATCTGCACTATCATATGTGAAAATACAATTAGTTCTGTATCAGAAGAACTGAAATTATGAGCAATGAAATTACTTTTATTAATGGCTTCTGATCACACAGAAGCATTTTTTGGGAATAAAATATGTGATTATTATTTGCTTATGTTATATTTTTATACCCTTCTAACAGGCTGTTTTATAGGCTACTAGAAATTTCTTTAAGGACATTCTAGCATGTCTTCATTTTTGGGCAGGAAACAATTCTTTCCATCATTTCTGTCAACTGATTTTATGTCAAATTTGATCCAACTATAACCTTCATATGTGATTTTTTAACTTTGCAACCATAAAAAATCAAAAATGCAAATAAATAAAGTTTGTTCTATAAAAATTACTCTTTAAAACTTTTAATAAACTTATTTTATTTTCTGGCAGTGAAATTTAATTTAATTAGCTTTTAAAAGGTAAAGATTTAACATTAAGCCTCTTGACTACAAAAAAATAAATTGGTTATATGTGTAAAGCATAGCTTTTATTAGCAAATAGAGAATATTTAAGTTTTTGATTTATTGAAAAGTTAAAAAAGCACTTATGAAGAAATTTATGGTTGGATCAAATTTGACAGAAAATCAGTTGGCAGAAAAATAATTGATGTAATATCCTCCTGCCCCTTCATTTCAGGTTATCTGAGTTCTGAGTTTGATGCTTAACTATATGTCAGAGGCTACAATTTGATCATCCTCACCCAGCAAAGGTGGTCTTTGCTGGTCTGAGATGATGGCATAAATAGGATTGAAATTTTTTATTCTTGCTCTGTACTTTATTTTGCTGCTTAGTAATATAATTTAATTTGGTGGTTTAACAATTCAAGAATTCAAACCAGGTGCTGCCATGACATCAGTGTTAAATTAGGGTGGAATCTCAACACTTAAAATATTTGCTAGGTGGTGACATGGTGTCTGAAATTTTATTGAGTGATGTAGCAGTGCTTTGGAATTGGTGGCTCTGCCGCAGAGCTTTTTGAGCCACTCCTGGCTTCATCTATTATGGTTTTTAGATACCTATTTTTTAAAAAAATGATATTGATTATTTATGTCACAAAATCCATTATAATTGTCCCAGTCTTGGCCAATAACCCTATAAGCTCTATCTTCTAACCATAAATTTATTTAAGCTACCAAAAATCCTCAATAACAGAAGCACAATAAGTTTATGGCTATTAAAGTTACACATAAATGTCATGGCCCAAGTTGGTCTCAGGGGACTCTTTGGTTGAGGGAAAGGGTCTGGCCTGAAAGGACCAGTAGATGAAAGGAGCCATTCTTATCACATAATTAGAAGCAGTGGCCCAAGAGTGCCATACTTCCATGTGGGGAATTACTTTTTCAGCAAGTCTCATAATGATTGCCAGGGCCAGAGGCTGTTCTTGAACACGATGCCATGGAAGGGTCTCATTCTTCAGGATATTGGACTACTAAAGCTCAATACAAGAAAGACAAGGAGCCAGAAAGATACAATATTCCAGTGGCAAGAGGATAATAGGCTTCAAGGTGGGGAATCAAAACTTTAGCCAGACTAAGGATGGTTAGGGTAAGCATTCCTGATCTGCTGTGGTTGTAGGGTTAGACCTCAGCGGTATAGATAGGTGCAAGAGGAGGAGTACAGGGGGAAACAAACTGACCAGCCATACCAGGGCTAGGCCCTGGACAGTATTAAATTTCTACAGGCTCTGGGTTGATGTCTTGTGGTACATGGAGTTAAGTCTAAGGTTGTAAGATAATATGAGGAAGGAAAGAAAATAGTAATATGTGGACCATTCACTTTATTGACATTGTCTGAAATTGCTTTCTAGGGAAGCAGGTTTTATACCACTTGTCTGGTCTTTCTTGGAATAAGCCATGTCAAGATTTTTGGGTCTTGAATTTTTGTTATGTTTTGGGAGATGTGTAGACATTGGGTTTAGTTGATAGGTGAATCTGTGTGACAACATATGTACTTCCTATTGATGTTGATGGTACAGACAGAGTTCTTCCTGGAGGCAATTGGGTATAAGGACCTCTCTTTAAATGAGATGCAGGCTTTGGCAAAATAGCAAGGATCTTAGGGTACTTATTAATACGCTCTTGATAGTATGTGGCACTACTGTAACTTGATTACAGTAATGTGGGTGATTATAAATCAACTGCCCACAAAATAGATTTAGAGAGGCTCTTTATAGGGTGTTATCTCTATGAACAGACTGCTGCCTGGTTGCCATTGACTCTTTCTAGTTAGCCTATCATCCCAACCAACTAGTGTCAGCCCCCAGAGTTAAGATTCCAGACCTTACCTTGGTCTTGGAATGCCGGAATTGTCATGCTGCTTGGATCTTCATCTGAAGGACAAACTTCTGTGTTTGCATATGCAACCTTATTTTTAATTGGTTAAGCTATTCATAGAGCTGAGTCTAAACTGTGCTTTTTTAGCAGAGTTACAAGGAGAAAATATTTGAAAACTAGATAATTATCTTTATTTGAAGATAGGAATTATATAGTTATGCTGAATCATCATAAGAGGAACATGATTATGTAGATCACTCAGTTGGATGGTGAAGGAGGGTGGCTTAATCCTGGTACTGTAAATTCAGAACCTAAACGTAAAAATGTGGGATTGTCAAATCATTGGTCCAAATTTTGAATCACTTTTGTGAGATGGCCTTTTTTTAATCAAATTGATTTTTTTTAAGAATTTATTTGAATATTTGAAAATGCGGGAACTCATAGAACTTTACAAAGTTCAAGTTCAACTGCATATTTCCAATGGACAAAATGAATTAATTGGAATCAGATTTGAAGCGTTCAAATCCATCAGCCATTTTCATTAAGTTTACTATGTTTTTTGAAATTGCAGGATTGTCAAATCCAAGAACCAAATTTCAAATCACTTTTGAATGCCACTATTAAACTCAGATATTAATTGCAGGAACTGGAATCCAAATTAAATGTACAGTAGGCACACTAGGAAACACCAACCCAAATCAAGAAGCTCCACCATGACTAAAATCAAACTAAAAATTCAATCTCAACAATCATATTTAGACATAAAAAGTGATTAAACTTTAAAATCATCCAAAACTGGAAAGGATACAATATTATACACTTCAAATTACAGATATAGAAATTCTGTTACTATTCAAGGCTAAATAAAGAGAAAACAACTGCTCACAACTAAACCAATAAATCCAAATAAATACATATTTAATCTAAAATATATTTTTTATTTTATTTTTATGAACAGACAATCCCGTTCCCAAACAGCTCTGCACCAGCCTGCAGGGCAGCCTGTCCACAAGGGTGTCCCAGAGGGTCCAAGAACAGACCCAGAACCCAACTCAAGAGGAGTCATGCTGTTGTGATCTGGGGCGCGGCACAGAGTCACAATGGGAAATCATAACCTTAGGATTGGATTCATACTAAGTCTTGGTTAGAATGGCAGGGAAGGCTATGCAATTATCTTGTGGCCCTGAATGAATAATATCTGCTAGACATGGATAGAGAGGCACCAAAGTACATGGAGACATAAAGACAAAAATGTTAATAAAACTTAATTTTATTGGAAAATAGGAAATGGATTATATAGTGATAGACAATACCATAAAACACTACCAGGACGGTATGATTGCTTGCCACAAGTATGAGTGGGGCAAGTGAGTTGCACAGGATCAGGAAACTGAACAACTGTATTCCCAATTTGGAGCCAGCCTCATTTTGAAGGGCAAAAGAAAAAGAGAGAGATTTGTCCTCAAAATAATCCAACAAAGGCAAAATCAAAACATGGTGAATGGCAGCATTCACAACATTGCCCCCCTCTATATTGGCCTTAGGGGGGTGATACTTGCGGAGGAACTTGGCATGTACACAAGCAAAAGGTCAACCACTAGAGAGGGGTTTTACTGTATACTCTGATCCTCACTTGAAGGTCACTTCCAAGGGCCTAATCCACAATAAGTCTAGCTTATGAGCTTGTCCTCCTAATCTGTGTTAATAATACAAAACATGGTCCCAAATGCTGAAATCAGGCAGGGGGATCTCCTGGCATTTTCAGGGGAGAGCACTAGCAGCTCGGTCTTATAGGTGGACGTGTTGGCAGTAGCCTGTATATCAATGATGCGGTTGACTAGATCTTTGATATGCTCATCAGGGTTCATAGTATTATCAGAGGAGAGTAGGGGACCTCAAGAGAAACATGGTAGTGGCTTTACAATCATACAGCATAGCAAAAGGGGAATACCTGGTAACAATGTTTGCTAAGGCGATAGGCAAAGAGAGCAGCGGGTAAGTATAAATCCCAGTTGGCAGCGTCAGAGTAAGTGAGTGTTCTCATGATAGAAACCAGAGTTGAGTTTGCGCGCTTAACTGACCCATTGGTGGAAGGATTATAGGGGGCAGATAAAGACTGGTGAGACCCCAAGGCTTCAACCACAGAGGTAACTAACTTGGCGTTGAAGTTAGTCCCATTTTCAAACAACAACACTTGAGGGCAACCGTGGCAGAAGAATACATCTTGCAGCAGAAAGGCGGCAGTTGTCTTGGCAGTAATGTCTTTAGTAGGACAAGCTTCTATCCACTTGCTAAAATGATCAACAGCAATTAGGATAAAGCAGCAACCAGAGCAGGAGCAAGGGAGAGGCCCTACAGCGTAGATACTGACAGTGTGAAATGCGTGTTGAGGGGGGACTAGCTTGAACTCATGAGTAGTGGCTTTAGGTCATTGGAGTTGGAAATCATGGCAACTAGCAATAACATCTGGGATCATCAAGCAAAGATTTTCCTAGAAGTAATTCTTCTGGAGCCAGGCATGGGTCTTGGCAACGCCCCTGTGTCCCGTCTCTTTATGAGCTTGGAGCATCAACAAAAGGCAAAGACTGGGCCTTACATAGGGCAAGTAGTGGTCTTGTACCTTCTTGAAAAGTTGATTGTCATGAATGAGGGTGTATTCAGATAGCTTAGAAAGTGCAACTAGAACTTCCTCTGTCTTGTTCTCTCATGACAAAGGGTATCTAATTAGTTCATACAACTGGTCAGCCTCAGCAGGGTGTAGGGCGAGGATGGGCATTCTGGACAGTCCATCAGCATTCTGATGTTGAATCCTGGGGCAGTGCAACACAGTGAAGTCATACCCTTGCAGTCAGAGAGCCTATCTAGCTAGTTATCCTTTAGGTTCCTTGAGTTGTTGTAATCATTTAAGCAAAGCATGGTCAGTAAGCACAGTGAAATGGGTGCCATACACGTAATGGCGGATTTTCTTGATAGCATGCAGCACAGCAAGGCACTTCTTCTTGATCACACTGTAGTTCTTCTCATGCTTATTCAGGACACAAGAGGTATAGGCTACAGGGTGATCCACACCTTCATTGTCCAGCTGAGCCAAGATAGCCCCAATAGCCAGGTCACTAGCATTAGTATATAGGATGAATTCCTTATCGTAATCCAGATATACTAGGATGGGAGCCTCTTTGAGCTTTTATTTGAGGGCTTCAAAGGCTTGTTGTTGGCTGGCGGTCCATTCAAAGGGGACGTTATGCAGCAGCTAGATCAAGGGTTCACTAGTGTCCACAAAATCAGGGATGAATTGTCTATAATATCCCATCATGCCCAGAAAGACTTGGACTTCTTGCAGGTTGGTGGGCGGAAGCATTTTGTCAATGGCCTCAACTTTATTAGTCATGGGGCAAATTCCTGTCTGAGTCACCTCATGCCCCAAGAACTCAAGGCGTTCCTTGAAGAAGGCACACTTAGATGGTTTTAAATTAAGTCCAGCTTCACAAATCTTTATGAACACCTCCTTAAGATGGACCAGGTGATCAGTGAAGGTAGCACTGAAGATAGTTATATCATCTAAGTACACTAAAACACACAAGAGCTTCAAATCACAGAGGATGGAGTCCATGGCTTATTGGAAAGTAGCTGGAGCATTGCAGAGTCCTTGTGGCATTTGTGTAGGCTCAAACAATCCTTCAGAAGTGATGAGTGCAGCCTTCTGTCTATCTTTGTGAGAGAGATCAACTTTCCAGTATCCAGAAGCCAGATCCATGGCAGAGAAGAACTTAGAGCCCTCAAGGCGGCAGAGAGCATCATCGATGTGTGATAAGGGGTAGGAATCCTTTTTGGTTAAGGAATTCAAGCGTTGGTGGTCCATCAAAATATGATGACCTCCATTCTTCTTCAGTATGAGCAAGGGAGAGGCCCATGGAATTTGGGAAGGAGAAAGCAGTCCAGTGTCTAGAAGTTGCTTAAGCTCTTTAGATACCTGTGCATCCTCTACTCAACTGCAGTAGTAGGGTTTAGCGCAAAAGGGGGAGCATCACCAGTATCAATCTGGTGAATGACGCCTTTGGCTAACCCATAATCTGTGCTATCCTTAGCAAAGATATCCAAAAACTGATCCAGTAGGTCAAGCACCTCTTTCTGTTGAACCAGAGATAGCTGCGGAAAGTCTTAGGCGGTGAACAATGAAAGGACTTGTGGCTCATCCTCAGGTAGGTTAAAGTCCTGAAACGTACCAAAGGAATGTAGTGATAGGACATCAGGAGCATTCAACAACCTGCAATAGCGTAAGGTCTTGCCCATAATGGTGCAAGTTTATAGACTAGAGCGTGCAAAGCATTGGGATTCAAATTTAAAAGATATAAGAACGTAGGAACTGTCTGTAAGATGATCTTACAGAAACCTGCTAAAAACCTATATTGTGTCACAAATGGAGTAATAGAGTGTAAAAACCCTAAGCAAAGAAGATAAAATAAAGTGTTCAATAGTGAACAATTTTTAACTAAGGGAATATCAATATTAGGATATTCTCCATTGGCAAATTGATACATATAACTATTAAAAGATTCCTTAAGGGAAAAAATGGATACAACACGCCTAAGGCTTGTTGTTTTACAAGTTCCATTTGGATTTAAGGAAAAGCTAAACTAAAAAAATTAACTAAAAAACAAAATTCTTAAAATTACAAATCTGAAGTTAAAAAATTGTAAAAGTTGAAGGGAAGAAATCACTTAGAATTTTGGCTTAAAGCCTACTCTTCACAAGCTCTTTATTTATACTTAATTCTCATTCAGTTAAAAATGATTGGCATAGGGGAACAACAGCCAAGGACAGAAGAAACTGGAGAAAGTTGAGCAAGAACCTGGAGGAAAAGAGGAAACAGAAACCCAGTAAACCTGCAGATCAGCAACATAAAACTGGGGGAGCAGCAACAACGCAAGCAGGGGTTTTGAAAGGTAAGTGAGTGAAAATATTCTAACTTTAAAGTAGATATATATAAAATTAAGGGCAAACAACAGAGCAAATAACAACAACAATTTGAACGCAAATGGCATTAAAAAACAAGGTAATTAATTTAGAATACTTAAATATTAACTTTCAATTTAAAATTTCCAATATTAAAATAATGAAAGATTTAACCAAACAAAAATAATAAATATTATAAACTCAAAGAGACTGCCCTTTGGGGCAGGGCATGACAAATAGCCAACAACCTGCCCTCTAGACACATGTATGGGGAGAGCGGTTAAGTTGGCAACCAGTAGTTGAACAGGGTCTTTATGAGAGACATCCAAGATTCCTGGGCAGAGATAGGGTTTGTTGCGTCCTAGCAAGGGAGGAGAGTACAACTATAGGAACGTACACTTGGGAAGCTCATACTATATTTAGGAGTCTAGGATAGCCTGAGACCTGGGAGGAATAGTCACAGCAGAAGTGGCCAGGAGAGGAATCCCCTCAGATGCAGGACAAGCCATGGGAGGGCACTTCATGTTGGAGGAAGGGGTATGGTATTTTAAAGTGAAAACACAAGTGGGATATTCCAAGGCACATGTCTTGAGGCGCTTCCCAGGAACTTTAACTGGCTCTTCAAAGATCAAAAGGACCTTGTATCCTAAGATAGAGAGGTAGCTGTCCTTTAAGTTGATGATACCATTATATTCCCTAAGGAATTGAGTACCAACCAGCAGGTCATAGCTCTCATTCTCCAAGACAATAGCAGGTGCAGCCAAGAGTAGCTTGCTAAATCACATGGGCAGAGCAGAATAAGCTCCTATAGCACAAGTCATGGACAGCCCAGCTGTGCCATAAAACTGATGATAGTTAAGTTTGGGGGCAAGTTTGAGCTTCTTGACAAGCTTCAAGGAGACAACATTAACAGGAGATCCCATGTCTAAGACAGCCTTAATTTTCACCTTTTGGATGGATATTTACACACAAGTGGTGGTACAACCAAAGGGAGGGAGGACAGCCAGAATGTTTTGGGCTTCTGCTAGTTCTTTGTCCCACTTTGCAATCATACATCTTAGGCCTGGGAACTCCTTATAGACTGTCTGGAGAGGGAGCAAGACAGAGACGTTCTTGAACACAGCGTCAGCAACCTCAGCAGCTTCTTTGGAAGATTGGACAAGCACGGGAGATCTCTTGGCTTGGGTGAGGTAAGGACAAGAGACAACTTCCTTGGCTTCAGGCAGAGGCTTGGCAGTTGTAGTAGTTTTCCCAGAACGTAGCTTATAAGGGACTGCAATAGTTTCAGGGACATCCAGGACAAAATACCCATAGGCATCAGGATCTTCTATATCAGAATCATCAGTGTCAGAGTCATCAGGTATGTTGTGGAATAGCAGCAGAATGGGAGGAGCCTCAGAGTCAGAAGTCTCAGAGTCAGCAATGAAGGGGGAATTGTAGAAGACTGGAAAGGATTGTCAACCAAGAGCGTCTCCACCTCTAGGTTGACTGTTCTTTTCCCGCCTGTTCCTTGGGATCAGCTCCTTCAACTTGAGGATTGGTGAAGACTCAGGAATGGTGACCTATTTTTCCACAGTTATGGTAATCCTGTTGTTGAGGAGGATTCTGCAAGTTCATGGTAAGGATATGCAGACCATGTGAAGACAAACCAGAGGTAGAAGCAGCACAATTCTCCTGCACAACTGCCCCAGAATGGGTAAGGTGCATATTCTGCAACAGTGTCTTTATGCTCTTCATAGAAGAAAGCATGGATTTATGGGCATTGAAGTGAAGACACAGGAGCTGGTTAACCTTGAGGGCTTGAGTGCAAGCCATGTATGCTTCATGTGCAGTCAACTGGAAACTTGTGATCAGTTGTTGTCCTTCCATATAGAATCTATCTGCAAATTCAGCTAGGGTCTCCTTTGTCTTGAAAGCAATGTGCATGAAGGCGTCCTTCTTCACTTCCAAACTAAGATCACCACCAAATTTGTCAATTAGAAGTTGCTTCATGTCATCCCAGGTTTAAATGGTGGACAGCTCTGGCACTACTACCTCTTGGCAGGTTGGGTATAGACAGGTCAGAATGTGTTCCTTCTTAGCCTCATCTGAGGCCCTTCTCATGGCAGTTTTGTAGATAGTTAGGAAAGCTGCAATAGTTGAGGTTTTAGGATCAAACACTTGCTTAAAGTTAGGCTTGAAGTAAGCTTCTGGAGTTGGGCCATCATTGCTGCTATTGAGTACATTTATGTGTGTGGATAATTCTGCTTCTGACTTGGTGGGGGGCTGCCTGGCCCACAGCTGGCAAACACTATCTTCAAGGGTAGTTAAGGTTTCAGCAGTGTGGGTGCCCATATTATTAGCTAGGGTGGTCTGTTGCTCAGTAAAATCCAGGCGCTGACCCTGTGCTGTTACTACCTAGGACAGTTCAGCCAGTTGGGATTTAAGAGATGGACCCACCAAAAGGCAAGGGGAAAACCTGTAATTCACAGAATCAATCAACTCCCTCATTTCTTGCACGTTTTTATCAAGTTCAGAATGATCTTGTTTCAGATGGTCCACCTCATTAGCTAGGGATATCAACTCCCTAGCACAATAAATGTGGGGGGCTCCTGACAAACCAGGGCAACAACCATCTTTTCTCACAATTTCAGGTGGACTAACTACAGATGCCATTGCCTCACGCAAAGTAACAACCTCTTGTTGTAAATCAGCAACCTGAGCTGTCAGAGCAAGCACTTGAGGGTCAGGCTGAGGGTCTTTGGGGGGCAATCCTGCCTGTGGGTAGATGCTCTTAAATCTCAAAAAGTATCCCAGAGCCTCTGTTCTCTATCTGCTAACTTGTTGGATGGAGGAGAAGGCAGAGCATCTGCTTTGGAGGCAGACAGTTCATTTACTTGAGTCTGGAGTTTGGCAATGGTAGCAGTGGTAGCAGCCCTTTTTTGATCAAAGTCCTTGCCAAGTTTGTGGAGGCCCTTTACAGCATGGACCGCTACTTGCTATAATTGGTCAAAGGAATAAGCACTGAACTTGTTGAGTTGTTGCACAAGTTGTTTGAATTTGGTGAGATAGGCGTTTAAAGTAGAGTCTACTTGGGCATGCCAGGGCTGTTCCAGTTAGTGGAACTCATGAAGGCGCTCTCTGACATACTCAGGGATGGATTGGCACATTCTTTCTATGGAGGTGACCAAGCAAGATTGGGAGGTGACAGAGTTGCGCTGATTGTCAGATACTAAGGAAAACCGGGAATGGATCCACTGCTGGTAGGCTGTAAACTGATTGCAGTGATGAGTGACAGCAGCTTGCAGCAATGAAATCTTCTGAACGTGGAGCCCTAATACCATTTGATGATGGGCTAAGGCAGATTTTAAAAAGGAGGACAATAAATGTTCAGTGGAGCCAGCCACTGAGAGGAGATGCTGTGGAAATTGTGGCGCTACAATCAGTTTGTAGTATTCTGCTCAATTGAACTGAAGCTGGAGGCAAGGGATGGCCCCATCATGGGCAATCCTAAGGGCTACCACCATGACTTGTTCCTAGTCAGGGGTACCCAAAGGGTAGGCCACTAGGTGGGGACCACTCCCAAGGTTCAGCACAGTAGGGACAATAGGCGGATTGTCAATGTCTTCCTCAATAGGAGGACTGGTAATTTCAGACAAAGTTGGCTCTTGTATGGGTGGAGGCAAAGGTCCTGAAAAAGTAGTTGTAAAAGGGGTAACCAAGGGGCTTACAGCCCCTGTAGTGAGCATCATTTTTGTCAATATCTGAGGCGCGGCACAGATACACAACAGGGAATCCTAACCTCAGGATTGGATTTGTACTAAGTCTTGGTTAGATGGTAGGGAAGGCTATTTAATTACCTTGTGGGCCTGAATGAATAATATATGCTAGACGTGGCTAGAGAGGCGCCAAAGTATGTGGAGATACAAAGAAAAAATGTAAATAGAACTTAATTTTATTGGAAAATAGGAAATGTATTATATAGTGGTAGATGATACCACAAAACACTACCAGGATGGTAGGATCACTTGCCACAAGCATGAGTGGGGCAAGTGAGTTGCGCAGGATCAGGAAACTGAACAATTGTATTTCCCAATTTGAAGCCAGCCTCATTTCAAAGGGCAAAAGCAAAAGAGAGATATTTGTCCTCAAAATAACCCAACAAAGGCAAAATCAAAACATGGTGAATGGTGGCATTCACAACACATGCTGACACACAGGCCTCCCAAGATGTCAGCGCCAGCCAACCACCTCCTGCATCTCAAGCCAGGAACAGTAGCCTGAATCCAAGACAGAAACCGCTCTCAAGGCCTGTCACAAAAGTCTCTTATACAAAGGTCATCAGGAATAATGAGGTTACATACACCTCCACCATGTACCCAGTTGTCACCTGGTCCCGCACTCTTGATCAAAGAGTTGCTACTTCCTGCCCCCGCGTCTTTGATACATCATATGAGCCATTGACCACCACCAAAGAGCCATCTGTGCCTATATTGTATGCCACCATTGATGGCGTCAGCACAACCAAGCGTGATCCCACCTTCTACACAAAGGTACACATCCCCTGTGTTGAGCCTGCTAGCCAGGATGCCGTGGTACCTGCCATGGGCCGGTGTCAGTTGACGGATAGTGAGCGTGAAGCTCTCCTCAACCGCTTGAACAAGGGAATGGCGGTTTGGGATATTGCGTCCCAATTTGGTGTCACAGCCAGATACATTTCCAACATCAACACCAAGTATGGCAATACCAGGAATATTGCAAAACCTGCCAAGGCTAAGCAGCAGCCCAGCCTACTTCAGCCTGATCATATCAATGCAATCAAGCAGGAAGTTACCAAGGATTGCCACATGGACTCACTTGCTGTCCTATCAATGCTTGCCACAGAGTTTGGGCTTTCTGTTTCTAAAACCCTTGTATTCAAAGCAATGGTCAAATTGGGCTTCTTTTGGAAGGTGCTTAGAGTTTCTCCGTATAACAGAAACAATGAGAAGACCATCAAGGATCAACACATTTATGCCAAGACATATCTGGCCCTAAAAGAGACTGGGAATGTCCAGTTCTTCTACATTGACAATTTGTTGTTTTCCTCCTCACTCAGGTCTAGGCATGGGAAAGTTGAGAAGGAGTCCAAGGATGGTGTAGCACATTGTGCAGCTGTCTGTTCCCAGACCTATTCAATGGTTGCGCTTCTTTTTCCTTGTGGTTTAGATCAATACCAGATGATTAAAGGCTCCAATAACAGCGGGACATTTCTTGATTTTCTCCAAACTTTCAAGGAGTATCTTGGGATCAATTAACGCAGTACAACCAACATTGTTGTGTTGGATAATTTCAGGCTCCACAAAGTGGATCTGGTTGTGTCCAAGTTCCCCCATTGACAAAAACAGCCACACCTCCAGCCACAGGCTTACTGATTGTCTAATGAGACTTCTCTTCCTCCTGTCATATTCCCCATTCCTGAATCCAATTGAGGAGGTTTTTGGATGGATCAAGAATAAGGTGAAGAAAGGCCTGCATCAGTACACCAAGGATCTCTTCAACATCCTTGAGGTCAGTCAATTTGAGATGCCACCCAATGTGGTGGTGGCTTTTTACAAGCACTCAAAATCCTTCCTCCCCAAAGCCCTGGCCTCTGAGCCAATCAGATAAATGGGCACTCTGGGTTTTATTTTTTTATTTTTATTTATTTTGTTTTTTATGAGGCTTGAAAATAATACTTTATGTTATAAGGATGTGGCATTTGATTGTATTATAGACATATAAGAATATGTAAAAAATGTGATTAAAAATAATTATTCTAGATATAGAGTATGTATTTTTTATTATAATCCACTAAATAGTGTACTGACTGTAGAGTTAACAAATAAAAAAATAAAAAATAAAAAATGATATAAATAGATTAATTTTATTTAAATAATTGTGAATCATTGTTGGTACTTAGGCTTTTTTTAAGCCACAAATTGGACCTCACAACTCATCATCTGATCCTTAATATTTCAGTGCCACTATAGCCACACAACATGGAAGCAAATGTTTTTCATGTATTGCTTACTAATTAGTACTTAGAACGTGGGTCAAGAATATTAAATATATTTGTCAAATCATATTACAAGGGAAAGGTAATTCAAGTTCTAAACAATCACTTGTTTAGAACAATAGTGGAGTGGGCCACACAATGTGGATAAATTCAATTCTTGTTGTTTTTCTATGTAATAAATGAACCTGTACTTGACGAGCTAGTAAATAAAAACATTTTTAAGTATTTTTAATATTTGACGTGGTTGCAACAATAACTAATGTCTTGTAATATATTTAGATATATTACTATTATAATTTACCTATTAAAATTTTAATCAATCTTAAAATATTAAAAGTAAAATTACAATTATAAATCTTAAAATTTATCTATTAAAGTTTAAATATTAAAATTTAAATATTTTTTTAAATATTAAAATTTATATATTAAAGTTTAAATATTTTTATTTAATTGTGAATTATTTAATATTGAAATATTCAATATTAAAATTTTAGTAATTAAAATATGGAATATTAAAATTTAGATATTACAATATTTAATATTAAAATATTTAAAATTAAAATTTTACTATTAAAATTATAATATTACATAATTCAATATTAAAATTTTAATAATTTAAATAAAGAAATTTAAATTATTAAAATAAAATTTAAGTTGCAAGGGAAGATAATTTATTAGGGGGATGCAAATTGCTGAAGGGGATGCAATTATTCCAGGGTATTATTCCCCAAAATTATATTTTCTGCTAATGCGTCCATTTGGGACCATGTACTCTTCTGCATGTGGTGGACAACTCTGGCGCCAATTGCTAGAGGGGTGGTACTCAACACCCCAGTGGTGGCTGAGCGTCTTACAAAAGGCAATATCAAAAGCGGATTAACAAGGAGTTGATTCTCTTGAGGTATTGTGTACCTGTACAACAAAGCTAACGTAAAACAGTTGTATAGGACATGCTCTACAGTTTAGTAGCCCCGCGGTGTCTTCATTTTATCCAGTGCCAGCTGGCAGACGTTCATTTGAAGGGGGACGTCCTCCAGCTTCTTCATGTTGGCCTTCATAATACAGTGTAGTACTACCCCAAGGTAAATAACAAGATGCAGTTACTGTGAGGTATAGATTTCCGCAAATAAACAGAATTTCTTATATATTTTAACTAATTAATTTGTATAGGCCGTGTTTGAAAAATTGAGTAAAGGAGAGTCAGGCATTTTGGAGGCATCTGCAACCCACGCCTCTGTGAACAATATGAATAAAGGTTTCATCTTATTGACTGAAAATGCATCACCTGTTTGATTTGATATTTATTTTATTAAATTATTAAATATTGCAGCTTTGATGTTTTCTTGTGGAACATGAAATTGGCTTTTTTCAGGTTTATTTCATATGTGTTTATAGTTGAAAATGGAAAACGTTCAAGGCATTCAAATATATATTTGTCAAAATTCATGTTGACATTTATTTGGATATCCATCATTCTTTTGAAGTTGATACTTGTGCCTACTTTATAGTCTTCTTTGACCCAGGTTGAGCTTCCTTCTGGCGCTTTGAATTCCCTATTCATTACATCTTTTGTTGCATATTGATTGATGTTATCTTGTACTATTTTATTTATTTGATTTTATTTGTTTGTTTTACAGGGTCTACCAGTGATTGGTAACCCCTGTAGAACCAACTTGGCGTAAAAGCCGCCATTTCTGCGGCCTTGCCCCCATCCCTAGTTATAACTAAAGTAAATACAAATAAAACATAAATAGACTCACTGATTGTTTCCTCTGTGGCCCCCTCAGCCACAGGCGCCCCTTCAGCAAACTTCATGAGCGTTGGCTGCTCTTCATTTGTTTTTCTGGGTTTGATTTTCCTTATTTTCTGTGCTGCTTGTGTTTCCTCTTGATTTTCATTAGTTTAATTTTCTTTGTTTTTTGAGGCGCTTCTGCTTCTTGACTGTGTTTTGTTTTCATCTGTTTCCATTTGGTTATTTCCCTCTTTGTTGATGTTTATTTCCTGTGGGATTTCAGTTCCTTCAATCAGTTTGATCTTATTATTTTCTTTGGCCCCCTGCCAGAACTCCCACAAATTGTAGGCTGTGTTGTTGAACTTTAGACTTGATAAAATTGTTCCCTGTAGATTGAGCAATGCTTCTTTGTTCTTTTTGTCTATAATACTTCCTAGTTTATTTAGAGCATCTTCTTTTGACTGGATTAGTGGCTGGCCCTTGTTACCCAGCTTTCCTTTTACTATTTCATTGATATTTTTTTCTATTTCAACAACCTTTTGCAGGTGTGCTTCTAATTTGTTTATCAAGTTATAGACATTTGAAATTTTGTTTGGATTACATAAAAAACTGGTTTTTATAGTACTACCTTCAATGTGTGAATATTTTTCATCATTATTAATAAATTAAAGACCATAAATGTAAATATTGCATTAGATTATTGCAATTAGACATCAACTCTTGATATTATGATATTATATGCTTAAATAATTCATTTTTTTTAACGAAATTCATTGTAAACAAGGCCTTTTTCATTGTAATTTATTTAAATTGACTGTGTTTATATTAGAGAGCCATTAACGCTTAGTATAATATGGATACATAGTGCGTTTTACAGCCTGTATATTCACCTATTGATAATGGTTCTGGAAAATTTTAGTTGGATTTTGCGAGGTAAAAAATGTAATGTGTTAATAAATTACTGTTTATTGTCATTAATTGGCTGATTTTCTTTGCTATGGCAATTGTGCCTTTTCTGATATTTACGCACTAGTATCCAATTGGTTGGTTTCACATCCAATTGCACAGGCAATAGGAAATCAAGTTGCCACCCCAAGACAGGATGTGGTTGGGGTGGCAACTTGATTTCCTATTGCCTGTGCAATTGGATGTGAAACAGCAATTGTAAACTAGTGCGTAAATATCAGAAATGCACTATTGCCACAGCAAAGAAAATCAGTCAATTAACAATAATAAACAGTAATTTATTAATCCATTACATTATCATTACCTTGCAAAATCCAACTAAAAAATTTCCAGAACCATTATCAATAGGTAAATATACAGGCTGTAAAATGCACTATGTATCCATATTTGTACTAAATGTTAATGGCTCTCTAATATAAACACAATCTGTTTTAATAAATTACAATGAAAAAGGTCAAGTTTACAATGAATTTTATTAATCAAAATTCATTGATTTATGCACATAATATCAAAATATCAAGAATTGACATCTAATTGCTATATTCTAATACAATGTTTACCTTTATGGTCTTTGATTTATTAATAATGATGAAAAATATATATGCTAATAATTTTAAATTATTTGTAAAATGTACAATATTGCATTAATTATGGGAAATTTCGATAATGTAAAAAGAAAATATTATTCATTATGAATTGAAAGAGAGATATCAATTTTAATAAGTTGTCTCAAAGAAAAGATTTATTTACTAATCAAAGGACAGGAAGGGGAGGAAATGGGCAGAATAAACATTGCATTAATTATGGGAAATGTTGATAATGTAAAAAGAAAATATTATTCATTATGAATTGAAAGAGAGATATCAATTTTAATAAGTTGTCTCAAAGAAAAGATTTATTTAATAATCAAAGGACAGGAAGGGGAGGAAATGGGCAGAATAAACATTGCCTTCATCTGCGCCTGTGAAAGGAACAGCATCAGAGATAGTGGGGAAAATTGGTAGTGGTTTGGGAGTCAGGGTTGGAAGGCAGGTGGCTTGATGGGGGGTTGGGGAGACAGGGTTTGTTGACTGGGAAGGGGCAGCAAGAGCTGATTGCTTCAATTGCTCAAATTCTTCTTCCGTCACATATACAGGTTTGACAAAACAGATGGACTGGTGTGGGGGGTGGGGGTCCTTTCTTGACTTATCACTATCACTTGCATAGAAGATGATGAGATCAAATAAGTCCTGGACAAATATGGAAGGGAAAAGCTCATACTCTTTCTCAATTTGGGTGCACAGTTTGTTGTAGGTGGCAGGCTTTAAGTGCCTGAGGGCAGAACAAAATTTGTAGAGACATACATCTGCAAGATGCATGTTGGCATGATTGGTGGGATAGGAACAACAGGTGTGCCCCACAGCCCTGATTTCTTGGGTTGCCCATTCCCGCTGCTCCATCTCTGCACTCAGTACAACTGTGTGCACAGCGTTCTGTGTGTCCCACTCCTCCAGCATGGCCTTGAGCTCTGTCTGGTAGGCATAACCATCTGTGGTGTTTGATATTGCAGAGTAGTGAGTAACACCCAATGGGGAAACTGCCAACAAAACCCCTGACAAAACAATACAAGATTGGGCTGTGCTTGTACACGTCAGACTGGATATGCTTCTCTCCAAAGTCTTGGATACTGGCTAAGATCTTAGCATATGATAGGAAGATGATGTCATTACAGGCCCTCATTTCCCCTCCCTTTAATAAAATTGATGATGGTTGAATTGTATGGGTCAGTGTCCACCAAAATGGGGCCACCAAGAACCTGATTGGATAAGATTTGGGATGCAACCACAACTCTGTGTATACACAAATTCACCGTTCTTTTGTTGGTGAAGATGCTGTGGAGTCCCAGTTGGAGACGTACCTGGACCAGGGGCATCCACAGGTCACGTTCCATAATGGTCATCATAAGGGGATGGGCTGTGTCACCTTTGGTCAAAGTACAGCCACTAGTTGGGGTCTTCTTTGTAGGGGGGCCACAGTTGGTGTGGGCTCGCAGGGTTGCAGCCACAGTGGACTTTTCAAAACCCATTGCGGCCGCAATTTCCCCAAGGGACATAAGCATCCCTTGCTTTTCAACCATTTTAAGAACAATCTCTGTAGTGATTAATTTTCTTCTTTGTCTTGCAGGCTGATTGGCTGGAGGCGGGATGTGTCTGCCTTGAGAACCAGACAGAGTCATCTGATTGGCTGTTTCTGGATTCTGGCTTCCATTGGTGGCCCCATGGCTCACTTGGTCAATTCTGGATGCTAGTGTTGCTTTATGATTTGGGTTAGCAGCTACCTGTGCGTGATGGGCAAACAGGGCCATGCTTGAGAATGCAGGAGAAAGAACACACTCCTGGGTAGTGCTTGGGGAGGGAAATGCAGGTTGGAAATGACCATAGAGAGAGACTTCACTATTAGAAGATCCAGTGTAGCCCTGCATGATTTTGTCAAGGCCAGGGAACAGCTCGTTGACTTGGTTGTTATTGGAAAAAGACATAATGAATTTTTTTTTAAAAAACTTAAACTCAAAAAGAGGAGTGTAAATTTTAGTGAATTTTATTGTTAAGTATGTTAAGTTGGTGAATAGTAGGATCTAAATTTTAGCTGCATTAAAATGGAATAGGATGATTTTTGAGAATGTCTGTACTTCCTAAAAGAATCAGCAAAAATCCACTATATATCCTTTAACATCCTTTTTGAGCCACCCATAAATTATGTTTATTTCAAAGTCCTTGCAATTATGATTTGAAACTTGGTTCTTGGATTTGAAAATCCTGCAATTTCAGATTTGTTAATTTTTACATGATGTCTATGATTTGTTTGACATACAGGAAATATTAAATCTTACATTAGAATCCTGCATTTCCAATTCATGTATCCCACATTTGTTTGCTGAGTTTTGTCTTTTGTTAGTTGAGTTATCTGCTCAAGGGATTTGAAATTTGCCAATTTAAATAAACCAAAAAAATTTGAATTAAATGGTTAATTTTATTTAATATTTTAATTTTCACTCAGCTGAGTTGCCCGCAAAAGTGATTCAAAATTTGGACCAAGGATTTGACAATCCTGCATTTTTACATTTAGGTTCTGAATTTACAGTAATGAGTCAAGCGCCAAATCAAGTCATCTGCTGTATGGGATCATTGTTTACTCATGTTGCCGCTTTTGGGAATTTGAGTCCAACTTCCTTGTTTGGCTACAGGTCACCAGGAAGTTTGATTGCAGGTCACAAACCCTCTTAGTCAGAACCTTGTTGGCAGGTTGACCCTGCTATTTTGACAGCTGCAGTTCCCAGATATGCCAGGCAGGCTTTTGCCATTTTCTCAGGCGCTTATATTGATTAGTTAAGCTCTTTATAGAGCTTCAGGATGTATGTGTTGGGTGGGCTTATGTCCATTTTCTCAGCTAATCAAGAATATTAGTTGAAACCCCTTTGTGTATTTCAATTATTATTTAGCAAAGGAACTCAATTACACTTTGGGCTGTAGCACGTCCACTTATCCATAACTTGTGATCCAGAATTCTCAAGTGATTCCAAATTCAGGGAATTTAGTTCTGAATCAAACTACTGTCAATTAATTTCTTGACTTTGTTATTCAATCAGTATGGTTCAATTATTGAATGTTAAGAATATAGGATTCTATTCTTGCTGCATAACGTTCCATTTTCCAATTAGCCAAGGTGGCAAGGAGATAGATCAGTCAATCCTAATTGAACCAAGATTTACTAATAAGCCACAAATGTCTTCTTAGAGACCTTTAGTAGCCCACCCTTTGGTCACAGGAATTTGGGAGATAGTGGAAGAAGACTTGGGAACAGGGGATGGGGATCTGGGTACTTTATCATGGGGTAGGGAAATGTAATTCAATTTACATGGAGCAAGGGATTGGCTGATGGTATTTTAATGAAGCATCATTGAGCCGGAAATTTATCAGGGGCAGAGGAAGTCTCATCATTAGGTCTGGGATCTTCACTTAGTGATTGGTCAATTAAATTTGAATATTCAATAACAATCATGGAGTGGCATTGAGGTGCTTTAGTTTGTGGGGATGTACTGCTTCTTGTAACTTCTTCTGGTACAGGCACAGTAATTACTGGATCTTTTATCTCTGCTTTAATGGCTGTTGGAATATCTGGGATACATGAGATTGATATGTTTCCTCTCATGATGTCAGTTGGAGTTTTCACAAGATCAGAAACAGGAACAAGAAGAGAAATATTATTGGCTGGTGCTCTCAGTTGATGTGTAAGGAATTCAGTTCATTTCATTCCTGACAACAATCAGTTAATTATTGAGAAAAAATATTTAATCCTTCTTAATTATCTGAAAACCCCATAATGCAAAGTTAATTAGTAGTATTTGTTCTTTGTTACCTATGTTTGAAGACCCTGTATTTTGGTTAATCATTCAATTAATGGAATGGGGATTGAATCTGTGTCTTCTCCAGATTTTGATGGTCACCTAGATGATATTAGTTGTTCAAAATTAAGTTTGGAGCTTCTGTTACCTCAATATACAGCTTCTAGCCAATCAATTGGCTTGGTTCCACTTTTGAACTTACTTTTGGTGCTAGCAGATAATGTTAGCAGGTTCTATCTTCAGGCTCTGTCTTTGCCTTTCTGTTGTCTTCTGTTCCTCCTGCTATTACTGCTGAACCTGACCCCAGCTTCTATGGGGCAATTTGGTGATATCTCCAGATTGGGGCACTTTCTTGAGAAAAAACAAAAATTAAGATTTAAATAATTATGTTGCTTAAAAACATAAGTAGAGGAATTATACCCCCAATATTTGAATAAGTCCCCATAAGTTCCCCAAATTTCCCAATACTTCTCCAGAGTTTCTTTTACTCCTTTATATTGTCTTCAAATCATTCTTTGCTGTCTTGATATATAAGGCTGACATTTTATTTCTTAAGATTTTTTTCAATCATTGAAGTTTTTACCTAACTGCTTGATTTTCCTTTAAAAAACTTACTCTTGTCACCACTGAAAGCCATGAGATTACCCAATACTTCCTTATAGATTTACATTGGGTATAAATGGATTTTGTGGGTTATCTTGCTGCAGGTCTTAAAGGTCAGCGTTTTTTTAGAAACCAGAGCTGATTCTGGTTCCCCTTATGACTCCCAGTACTTAGATAGTTCCTGGCGCTGTCTGATCCCTGGAGTATGGTATACAGCCACTTCCTTGTTGCACAATACATCTTACAAGGAAAAGCCCCAGATGCACAAATCATCAATTATGCCTGCCAAACTCAAGGTTTTCCATCTGCTGGCCTTGGCAACCTCCAGAATTAACTCATACAGAATGGAACATTCTCCATATTGACAATTCTCAAAAATATTTTTCTATTTTCAATATTAAAGATTATTTTTTTCTTGATTAAATAATTGACACTGATAATGGAAGCAATGTTTGATTTTTATTTTGAGCTTTTAATTGAAATTATAAAAGATAAATCAAAAACAATTTTTTAAATTGTTGACATGGAGGATGTTTCATTCTGTATGAGTTAATTCTGGAGGTTGCCCTGGCCTCTACTTTCCTCCTAAGCTACCTGGGGACATACTTCTTCTTGGGTTGGTTCAACCTGCTTCTGGGTTGGTACCGTCTATTTAGAGAGCTGCTCCATCTAGGAATAGTGTCCCTCCCCAGGGATTATTTAGTTACTGGTCTAAATTCTTTGGCTATCATTCATCATCTTTGAAGTTTACTTCCAAGAAAGTGGGTGCCTGAAAAGATGCATCTGATAGCTGTTCTGCTGAAGCACCCAGCAGAAATCAGCCTGGGTGGCATTGGAGCTACCTGGCTCATTTTTAGTGTTAGAGCTGGGTGCTCTAATGCTGTTGGGAGCTGCTAGCTCCTCTGGGCCAGTTATGTAACTAGCCCTTGTCATTGCGGCATTTTAATCTGCTCTGACCTTGATTAAATAGACCAGAGTGGATTGGGCCAACTTCCATCTGACCTGGGGAATTTTTGAGGGTTTGAATCCCCAACAGGCTTTTGTGGCTGCCTGCGCTTTTGCTTGGCGGCCCCAGTCACAGGAAAACTCCCAGTTGGCTGATTTTTAGACAACCAGGCTGTGACAGCCCACATGGAAGAATTTTTGCAGGCAAGGGCTGATTTGGCCACAATAAAGACTATATGCTTAAAGTTGGA
Organism: Entomophthora muscae; assembly: GCA_014839935.2. Taxonomy (NCBI): domain Eukaryota; kingdom Fungi; phylum Entomophthoromycota; class Entomophthoromycetes; order Entomophthorales; family Entomophthoraceae; genus Entomophthora; species Entomophthora muscae. The sequence continues at coordinate 691,573 of QTSX02004983.1, read as the reverse complement.
GAAGTATAGTGGCTTTAGAACAGGTAAATGCCTAGTAGGTAACAAAGGACTACTAGAGGTAAAGATTGTACCAGCCTAGTAGGTAACAGGTGACTACTAGAGAATGCTGGATGGTGTGTGAACCTAGTAGGTAACATTGTCTACTAGTGATAAAGGGTGATGCAACCTGGAAGATAACAAAGGGCTGCTGGGGAAGGAAGGAGCTGAGGTAGCTCCATGATCCCTTGGCCACTTACAGGTCTGTAAGTGGGGGCCTTACCTAACAGATTGGTATAAGTGTCCTTGTCTGTGTTTTCCTGGAGGCTTTGGGGAGGTCCTGAAGCCACCAAAGGGCATAGATATGCTCAGAGGCATTGTCAGAGTAGCTGCTTGGGGAAGCAGCTGAAGAACTTGATAATGAGCAGGTCTCTGGGAAGTAAATTTGGTTAATTTGCTACTGAAAGCTCAGGATTGACCACCTGAGTGAGTAAAGACAACTGCACTGATACAAGGATTGTCTGTGGTTGAATGGCCCAAGTGGAGGTTACTTACAGGGGCCCAGTCAAACGCTAGTAGCCTTGTAGACTTATTGCCTTAGTCTGAGGTATTAATATCTGGGACTTCATATGAAACCTATGTGGTTCATAGTGAGGGATGGAACCTCAGTGGTTCATAGTGAGGATGGAACCTAGGTGGTTCATAGTGAGGATGGAACCTAGGTGGTTCATAGTAAGGAATGGAACCTTGGTGGTTCATAGCTGAGGGACTGGAAGATCATGGAACAGGAATAGCTAAAGGACTGGAAGATTATGGAGCAGGACTATCTAAAGGATTAGAAGATCATGAATCAGGACTAGCTGAAGGACTGGAAGATCATGGAGAAGGACTAGCTGAAGGACTAACAGAAGTAGAGGAAAGAGCAGGAATAATGTACTTGGACTGTTGTAAATAAGATTGATGAAAAGAACTAAATAGATACATAGTCAAGGAGAAACTGTTAAAAAGAAATGATAAAAGATAGAAATAAATAATATAAAGAGACAAGGAAGAAATCAGGAAATAATTCACAGAAATTACTCTGTGAATTTACAAGAGATTGATTGAGTAAAAAGGAGTCAGAGAAGACAGAAACAGAACAGAAAACCTCTAAGGGCAAAGGCTGGATTTTTGCCAAAATCATTAGAAGATGCAAGAAGCAAGTAGCAGGCGGTTTCAAACTGATAAAATGTTGAAGAAAACACGGGGAAATGCAGAGAAATGTTGAAGAAATTAAGGGTCAAAATCCCTTAAGTAAAGCATAGGCAAAAGCGCTCAAGTTTGCCCAAGGAAACATGGCAGGAATCACAGCAAAACAGCTCAAACGTGGAGTAAATGTTTATCCAGAGAAAGACAATGCAGGGTTCAAACCAGGGTCAAGAGCAAGTCATTTGGGTGAACTGTTTGGCAAAACCTTTGAATCCAAGTGTTTGATTGGCTGCAGGTCAAAGCCTGTTTGATCAGTGTTTTGAGGGCTTTAACTGAAGAGTTAAAGCCTAAAAAATGAGGAGAAAAAGCAGAAAACTCAGGGTTTTTATTGGCTGAAGTAGTTAAAAAGGTTTGATATATTGTATAGCAGAAGAAACTGGATATATTAAGCCTGAAAAAACCAAAGATCTGGGAGGGAAAAGACTAAAAAGAGGAGCTAAAAAAGGTGGATCAGTCTGAGGAATTTAAGGGATTGGAAACAGTGGATAACAAAGGCCACTAAGACTACACAGAGAGCTAAAGACCAATATAAAGGAGCTGGAGCCTATGATAAGGAGAAGGAGTCCAAGACTAAGGTGCAAGATCCCAAGTACAAGGAGTCCAAGAGATTTTTGAAGGACTTTAAGTATTGGCACAAAGCAATTGCTTCACATACCCCCAGGCCATATAGCAGAAGGTTTCTAAGAAGGTCTTCTTTCTGAAAGAAAATAAAGGCACATTTTGGCCCCTGCCAAAATTTCCAGTAGTAAAGATAGACCCTATGAATGAGTTGCCCAATATATTATACCCTAGCCAAGGGGAGAAAGACATCTACTGCCAAAGCTGTTGAAGGTTTGCCACTAGTAAGTCTTTCCAGGAGGAGTGGGAGAGATTAACTAGACACCTTGAGATGACAGATAGGGGAATGGATTTTATTAGGAATGAGTTTAATAGGTTGTTAAAGGATTGATACAGGCCCAAAGAGAGATTAGCACCAGCAGAAATACAAGTACATGGTGGGATACCCGCCTAGTCATAGGGAAAGTATTGGAAGAATTTGCTGTAACACAAGTAAGATATAAATTTCAAGCTAGCCACACAACTCTAATAGAGAATGACATCATCTTCCAGCTGGTCCCTGGCTATGACCCAGGAAACACAATGGGGACTGATGAACAGGAACCCCACACAGGCCCTTACAATGATTGAATAGGCAAACCCAAGCTTGCTATAGCATAAAGTGAATTGGTGATAATTTTATATTCAGAACCTAAACGTAAAATGCAGAATTGTCAAATCCTTGGTCCAAATTTTGAATCACTTTTGTGGGATGGCCTTTTTTAATTAAATTGATTTTTTTGTATATTTATTTAAATTTTTAAAAATGTGGAAACTCATAGACACTTTGCAAAGTTCAAATCAAACTGCATATTTCCAATGGATAAAATGAATTAACTGGAATCAGATTTGAAGTGTTCAAATCCATCAACCAGTTTCATTAAGTTTACTATGTTTTCTTGGAATTGCGGGATTGTCAAATCCATGAACCAAATTTCAAATCACTTTTGAATGCCACTAGTAAACTCAGATATTAATTGCAGAAACTGGAATCCAAATTTAATGCACAGTAAGCACACTAGAAAACACCAACCCAACACAAGAAGCTCCACCTTAACTAAAATCAAACTAAAAATTCAATCTCAATAACCATGTTTAGACATAAAAATTGATTAAACTTTAAAATTATCCAAGCCTGGAAATAATACAATATTATACACTTCAAATCACAGATATGGAAATTATGTTACTATTCAAGGCTAAATCAAGAGAAAATAACTACCCACAACTAAACCTAAAAACTAAATAAATACATATTTAATCTAAAATACATTTTTTATTTTATTTTTATGGACAGACAATTGCATTCCCAACCAGCTCCTGTACCAGTCTTCAGGGCAGCCTGTCCATGAGGGCGTCCCAGAGAGTCCAAGAATAGACCCAGAACACAACTTTAGGGGAGTAATGCCAACACACAGGCCTCCCAAGGCATCAGCGCCAGTCAGCCACCTCCTGCATCCCAAGCTAGAACAACCAGCTTGAATCCCAGACAGAAGCCACTCTCAAGGCTTACAACCAAAGTATCTCATACAAAGGTTGTTGGGAACAATGAGTGTGGGTTTTCTGTCCACTAGCCCCCAAAGTGTGTCCTGGATTGTAGCCAGGGACCAGCTGGAAGGGATTGTCATTCTCTAGTAAGGGAAAATGTATCTTAGAAATATATATAGGGGTCAAAATGGGCTTTTATTCACTCTCAGAAGGAAGATCCCCTTAGAAAACTTCTGGTATATGGCCCAGGGGGTCAAGGAAACAATATGGATTTGTCAATACTTGGAGTCCTCCAACAATATCTTGGACTCCTTGTACTTGGTCTTGGACTCCTGCACCTTAGTCTTGAACTTCTGCACCTTAGACTTGGACTCCTGCTCCTTAAACTTGGACTCCTGAACCTTAGACTTGGACTTCTGCACTGCGCTTAGGATCCAGATTCTTATTCTTGGGCTCCTGCTCCATTACTGTGGGCTTCAGCTCTCTTTATAGCTCCAGTGTCCTTGTTATTCCACTTGTATAAGTACAACCAAGCTCCTGCTGGTGATCAAAAGGCTTCCAAAAACCTCTTGGTAGAAACTCAAAAGGCCTGAGAAAGACCTCCAAAAAGACCTGGAAAGACCCTGTAACTTTCCAGCCAGCCACCTTCTTATAGTGTCCTTTTCCCAACGGTTCCGCCTTCAAAATGGCTTTCTTCAAAAGCTTAAACCATTGTCGCTCACTTTTTCCTATAATAACTTAAGCTTACATACTTACTTTCTCAAAAGCTTAAAGTATTAATTCACTATTTCCTTGCTTATACTTTAAGCTTTTAGCTTCCAACCAATCATTTTCATCAGGAAACCTGCCAGAACTCAACCAATGAATGTAGAGTGCAAAATAAACCATTTCTGAAGCTCCACTGGGATCCAACTAGGAAAATAATTTTCACAGCTCAACTTGCTCAAAGCAACAACTCTTTTTACACCAAAGCATTAACCAGTTCATTATTCAGGCACCAGTCTTCCCTGTATTCAAACTAAACCCATTTAAATAGTAGAATACTATTTAAACTGTTATTTTTGGACCTCTTCAACATTTTCCCAATATATTTACAAATCTTGTAAAATCCAAGGAAAATGTCCCACCAAAACAACTTTGTATCCAGCTCTCATAGCAACATACCTTCATCTATCCTAGGAACTTAATAAATAAATATCTTAACCACACTTCTATCCACATTCCTTCTTGAGTTTAATACTAAATCAAGGCAAAACATTCCGCATTTTATCACCTTGGCAAATCAATTCAGATAAATCTTGGCTCATTTCTCCAGACCACCAGTTTTTCATCATCATCTTCTGATCCTTCAGCCAGCTCCTGTATCATGATCTGATAATCCTGCATCATGATCTTCAACCACATCTTTCAGCTCTTCAGCTTAACCAGCAATCAGTTTATCTCAGTCAACAAACAGCCTATTCCAGGTTCCAAAAAGCTCATTCCAGTCTCCCAACAGCTTATCAGTCCTCTGGCTACTCCTTTATCATGACCAGCTACTCCTGCATCATGATTCCTGAGCCCTTTCACTTATCCTCACTAGGAACCATCTTGGTTCTACCTGCACAATGAACCATTTTGGTTCCAAACTTCAATATGAACCAACAGTCCTTCAACTAGCCTTCTCTGTGATCAAACAGTTCCTCTTACTAGTCTTCTCTGCTGATTCTGTGAATCACCTCAGTTCTTTATATCAGTCCCTGTTACCAGAACCTGTAGACCCAGGCATGAGTCTACATTGAACTGGTGTTTGACTGGGCCCTTGCAAGTGGCATTCCACTTAGGCCATCCAACCATAGATCCTCAAAGCCTATGTTGTTGTTTTTACTCACCCAGGTGATTAAGTCTGGGCTTTCAGTTGCAGAGTAATCAGCTCTACTTCCCAGAGGCCTGATCACACCAAGTTCTGCAGCTTGCTTCCTCAAAAAACCCGCCTTGATGACACCTCTGAGAAAATCTATACCCTCCAATGCTCACTCTTGGTTCTCCCCAAAAGCTCCCATAGGGGCATAAACAAGGACACCCTACCAGTCTGTTAGGTAGGATGCTTGCTCACAGACCTCCTGTAAGCGTATCAGGGTACATAGAGCCCTCAGAGCTCTTCTCCTCCCTGGCAGTTTGTGTTACCTGCCAGGGGTCCAAAACCTTCTCCACCTCAAACAGACAAAGTTCCCTGCTAGCTATCTCATTCTTCACCCTTTCACAGCCACAGTTCCCTGTTAGGTGAAGAACTCTAGCCCAAAGCAGCCAATATCTTCTGCTGGTTGGAGGCAACATCTTCCTCTAGTAGTCTTTACACCTACTAGCTAGGTCTTATCATCCCTAGTAGCCATCATTCCCTACTAGGCATCTACCTGCAACAAACAATCAAACTTTTGCTTGGCCAATATTCACCCCGCCTGCAAACCACCAAACATGTGGACCGTCACAATGAGGTTACTTACCCATCCACTGTTTACCCAGTTTTCACCTGTCCCTGCACTCTTGATCCAAGAGTTTCCACTTCCTGTGCTGCGTTTTTGATACATCATATGAGCCATTGACCACAACTGCAGAGCCATCTGTGCCTGTTGTGTATTCCACTATTGATAGTGCCACCACAAGCAAGAGTGATCCCACCTTCTACACAAAGGTTCCTGTCCCCTGGGTTGAGCCTGATAGCCAGGATGCTGCAGTACCCGCCAAGGGCCAGCATTGGTTGATGAATAGTAATTGTGAAGCTCTCCTCAACTGCTTGAACAGGGGAATGACAGTTTGGGATATTGCATCCCAATTTGATGTCATGGCAAGATACTATTGCAAAATCAACAACAAATATGGCAACACTGGTTGAATTGCCAAATCTGTCAAGGCTAAGCAGCAGCCAAAACTCTTGCAGCCTGTGCATATTGACACAATAAAACAGTGAGTAGCCAAAGATTGCCACCTGAACACACTTGCTGTCCAATCAATGCTGGGCACAAAGTTCAGACTTTCTGTTTCTAAAACCCTTGTCTACAAGACAATGGTTGATTTGGGCTGCTCATGGAAAGTACTGGGGATTTCTCTATACAATAAAAACAGCAAGAAGACCATAAAGGATTGACACATTTATGCCAAGACTTATCTGGCTCTAAAGCAGACTGGTAATGTACAGTTCCTCTATCTAGATGAATCATAATTTTCCTCCTCACTCAGGTCTAGGCATGGGTGGGTCAAGAAGGGGTCCAATAATGGTGTAGCACATTGTGCAGCTGTCCGTTCCCAGACATATTCAATGATAGCGCTTATTGGTCCCTGCAGGTTAAACCAGTATCAGATGATCAAGGGTTCCCATAATAGTGGGACATTTCTTGATTTTCTCTGAACTGTCAAGAAGTATCTCCGGATCAATTACCGCAGTATAACTAACATTATTGTGTTGGACAATGTCAGGCTCCACAAAGTGGAGCTGGTTGTGTCCAAGTTCCTGCCCATCAATAAAAATAGCCATTTGGCCAGCTACCGCCTGTCTGACTGTTCAATGAGACTCCTCTTCCTCCCCCCATATTCTCCATTCCTTAACCCAATTTAGAAGGTCTTTGGGTGGATCAAAAATAAGGTGAAGCATGGCCTCTCTCAGGACACCAAGGACCTCTTCAACATCTTTGAGGTCAGCCAATTTGCAATGCCACCCGATGTGGTGGCGGCTTTTTACAAGCACTCAGAACCCTTCCTCTCCAAAGCCCTGGCCTCTGAGCCAATCAGATAAATGTGCGCTCCGGGTTTTATTTGTTTTTGTTTTTATTTATTTTGTTTTTAGTAGGACTCAACAATTATTATTTTTATATAATGACGTGATGTTTGATTGTATTATTAATATATATAAAAGTGAGTCTGTCTGTCTGTAATGTCGCCTCAAGTGGGCTCAAGCCATAAGATATTTGACTGAATTGATTTTTAGTTAAATTTGATTTTAAAAGTTGATTGTTAAGCCACAAGCTCAATTTGGCTCATCCTTACATTCAATCCCTTACATACATCTTTGAGAGTACTCAGATTGAATTCAGTGGAGTGTAGTCTAAATCATGTTGAACTGGAATATAAGCAACTCGAAATTTAATAAATTTATATTTGATTACTTGAATTTTAAATTAGTGGCTAACCCTATTCAACCATATCAAAGTGGCTTATCTTTCTAGATTACCCGACTCTAGAATGGGTGGATTAAAACTGGAAGAGAAGCAGCAATTGTTTTAGATTGTTTTACATGATTGGATGGTTATGCTCTGTGCTGAGGATTGAATTTACCAATGAAAAGAGAGCTTTGTCAATTTAAAGTGATACAGTTTAAATTATAAATATAAATATTAGTTTAAAGAAGGAGATGGTTGGCTTGGACATTTCGAAATTCTTATTCTTCAAGTGAGATAGTAGAGCATTCCAATTCGATACCACCTGATCCAAGTAGCTCCATATTGTTTCAGAGTAAACCTTGCTTGCCGCAGCTTCATCCCACAAGAACATCAGTGGAGTAAAAAGGCTATGATAAAATTATGATTCAATATAATGATTTTCATGAAATTCAGAGGACGTAGATCAATTTTTCAGATGATTCCAATCAAAATAGTACCAAACATGATAGCTCTAACTGCTCTAGATGCTGAGATATATAGTTAAGTGCTGGAATCGGGTTCACGTCATAATCAAAGGCTCGGACCCGATTTGAAATTATCTAAATTTACTTTTAATGCACACTAAAAAACTAAAATCAATGTATCTCAGTGAATACTAAGCCGATTTTGATGTCCAATAGCTTATTTAAAAGCTGCAGATCAGCTCTACATTTTGAAGGGTTAAAAAATCAAATACTAAATTTTAAAATAATTAGTTTAGCTGTACTAATCTTAATAGTGGTACTACACTTATTTAGATTTAGTTTTTATTTATACTTGAAATATATAATTTTGATTTTAAATTTAAATAAATATTTTTGAAACTACATTTTAATAAAACAATCGAAGAAATTTTAATTAAACACATGATAAGTACTCCAAGCCTAAAAAACATAATAAAATATATTTAATTGATTTATTAAATTTAACTTTATTTCTGTCCTTGGACGGGGCAACCACCTAGTAGACATATAAGAGTATGTAGAAAAGATAAGTAAAATTAATTATACTAGATATAGAGATACATATTTTATTATAATGCACTGAATATTGTATTGACTGTTGAGCTAACAAATAAATAAATTAAAAAAGATGGAAATAGATTAATTTTATTTAAATAATTGTGAACCCTTTTTTGTACTTTGGCTTTTTTTAAGCCACAAATTGGACCTTGCAAGTCATCATGTGACCTTATTGATTTAGTGCAACTATAGCCAAACAACACAAAACCCAATGATTTTCATGTATCTCTTACTAATTAGTACTTATGACGCAGGTTAAGCATATCAAATCTATTTACCAAATCATATTAAAAGGGAAAAGTAATTCAAGTTCTAAACAATCACTTGTTTAAAACATAAGTAGAGCAAGCAGCTTGATGCAGATAAATATAGCTCTTGTTGTTTAACTACATAATATATGAAACTGTTCTTGACAAGCAACTAAATAAATAAATTTATAAATCATAATTTACTATTACATGTGTTTGCTTTATTAAACTGTATCTTTATTATTATTAACCTAATTATATACTGTAAATTCATAACCTGAACGTAAAAATGTGGTATTGTCAAATCCTTGGTCCAAATTTCAAATCACTTTTGCGGGCAACTCAGCTGAGTGAAAATTAAAATATAAAATAAAATTAACAATTTAATTTGACTTTTTTTGGTTTATGTAAATTGGCAAATTTCAAATCTCTTGAGCAGATAACTCAACTAAAAAAAGACAAAACACAACAAACAAATGCAGGATACATGAATCAGAAATGCGAGATTCTAATGTACAATTTGAGATTTCCTGTATTTCAAACAAATCATAAACATCATGTAAAAATTAAAAAATCTGAAATTGCGGGATTGTCAAATCCAAGAACCAAGTTTCAAATCATAATTGTGAGGAATTTGAAATAAATATAATTTATGAGTGTCTCAAAAAGGGTGCCAAAGGATCTAGAGTGGATTTGTGCTAATTCTTTTAGAAATCATAGGCATTCTCAAAAATCACCATATTCCAATTTTGGACGGTTAAAATTTAGATCCTACTATTCACCAACTTAACATACTTAACAATAAAATTGACTAAAATATACACTCCTCTTTTTGAGTTTAAGTTTTTTAATAAAAATTTATTATGTCTTCTTTCAACAACAAACAAGTCAACAAGCTGTTCCCTGGCCTTGACAAAATCATGCAGGGCTACGCTGGATCTTCTAATAGTGAAGCCTCCCTATATGGCTACTTCCAACCTGCAGGCCCCTCCGCAAGCACTATCTAGGAGTGTGTTCTTTCTCCTGCAACTTCCAGCATGGCTCTGTTTGCCCATCATGCACAGGCAGCCGCCAACCCAAATCCTGTATCAACAATGGCATCTGGAACCAGCCATTTGAGCCATGGGGTCACTCAGAGAGCCCAGAACCCCGAAACAGCTAATCAGATGGCATTGACCATTCCTAAGATAGACACATCCCTCCCCCAGTCAATCAGCCTGTGAGACGCAAAAAAAATTAATCACTCTGGAGATTGTTCTCAAAATGGTTGAAAAGCAAGGAAAGCTTATGTCCCTTGGGTAATAGCAGCCGTGATGGGGTTTGCAAAGTTCATTGTGGCTGCAACCCTGCGAGCACACGCCAACTGTGGCCCCCTATCAAGAAGACCCCAACTGGTGCCCGTACTTTGACCAAAGGTGACACAGCCCATCACCTTATGATAGCCATTATGGAACATGACCCGTGGATGCCCCTGGTCCAGGTACGTCTCCAGTTAGGACTCCACGGCATCTTCACCAACAAAAGAACAATGAATTTGTGGATGCACAGAGTTGTGGTTGCTGCTAGAATCTTTTCCAATCAAGTTCTCAGTGGCCCTATTTTGGTGGATACTGATCCCTACAATTCAACTATTATTAATTTTATCAAAGGGAGAGCAATGAGAGCCCGTAATGATGTCATCTTTCTGTTGTATGCTAAGATATCTGCAAGTATTCAAGACTATGGAGAAAAGCGTATCCAGTCTGACGTGCACAAGCGTGGCCCAATCTTGTATTGTTTTGTTGGGGTTTTATTGGCAGTTTCTCCATTGGGCGTCAATTATTACTTGGCAATATCAAATATCACAGATGTTTATGCCTACCAGACAGAGCTCAAGGACATGATGGAGGAGTGGGCTACCCAACAAGCTGTGTACACAGTTGTACTGAGTGCGGAGATGGAGCAGCAGGAATGGGCAACCTAAGAAATCAGGGCTGCAGGGCATACCTGTTGGTCCTACCCCATCAACTACGTCAACATGCATCTTGCTGATGATTGTCTCTACAAATTTGGTTCCGCCCTCAGGCGCTTAAAGCCTGCCACCTACAACAAACTATGCACCCAAATTGAGAAAGAGTATGAGCTTTTCCCTTCCATATTTGTCCAGGACTTATTTGATCTCATCATCTTTTATGCAAGTGATAGTGATAAGTCCAGAAAGGACCCCCGTCTCCCCCCACGCCAGTCCATCTGTTTTGTCAAGCCAGTATATGTGATGGAAGAAGAATTTGAGCAATTGAAGCAACCAGCTCTTGCTGCCCCTTCCCAGTCAACAAACCTTGCCTCCCCAACCCCCCATCAAGCCACCTGCCTTCCAACCCTGACTCACAAACCACCACCCATTCCCTTCTCACTATCTCTGATGCCGCCTCTTTCACAGGCGCAGATAAAGGCGATGTTCATTTTCTCCCCCTTCCCGTCCTTTGATTAGTAAATAAATCTTTTCTTTGTGACAACTTATTAAAATTGATATCTCTCTTTCAATTCATAATTAATAATATTTTCTTTTTAAATTATCAACATTTTCCATGATTAATACAATGTTGTACATTTTACAAGATAGCTTAAAATTATGAGCATACATATTTTTCATCGTCATTAATAAATTAAAGACAATAAACATAAATATTGCATTAAAATATTACAATTAGACATCAACTATTGATATTTAGAAATTATGTGCATAACTCAAAGCATTTTGTTTAATAAAATCCATTGTAAACTAAGCCTTTTTCATTGTAATTTATCTAAATGGACTGTGTTTATATTAGAGAGCCATTAGCGCTTAGTAAAAATATTGATACATAGTGCATTTTACAGCCTTTATATTTACCTATTGGTAATAATTCTGTAAACTTTTCAGTCAGATTTTGTAAGGTAATAATAATGTAATGGATTAATAAATTACAGTTTACTGTCATTAGTTGGATGATTTTCTTTGCTGTGGCAATTGTGCATTTTCTGATATTTACACACTAGTATCCAATTGGTTGGCTTCACATCAAATTGCACAGGCAATAGGAAAACAAGCTGCCACCCTGAGACTGGATGTGGTCAGGGTGGCAGCTTGACTTCCTATAGCCTGTGTGATTGGGTGTGAAACCAACCAATTGGATACTAGTACGTAAATATCAGAAAATGCACAATTGCCACAGCAAAGAAAATCAACCAATTAATGACAATAAACTGTAATTTATTAATCCATTACATTATTATTACCTTACAAAATCTGACTGAAAAGTTTACAGAATTATTACCAATAGGTAAATATAAAGGCTGTAAAATGCACTATGTATCAATATTTTTACTAAGCGTTAATGGCTCTCTATTATAAACACAATCTGTTTTAATAAATTATAATAAAGTGACACGTTTACAATGGATTTTATTAAACAAAATGCATTGAGTTATGTACATAATATCAAAATATCAATAGTTGACATCTAATTGCAATATTCTAATCCAATATTTACATTTATTTTTCTATTTATTAATGATGATGAAAAATATGTATGCGTTGAAGATAGTACTATAAAAACCAGTTTTTTGATGGAATTCAATCAAAATGTCAACTATCTATAACTTTATTAACAAATTAAAATTACACCTGAAAAAAGTTGTTGAAATTGAAAAAAATATTAGGAAAATAGTGACAGGAAAGCTGGGTGACAAGGGCCAGCCACTAATCCAGTCAAAAGAAAATGCTATGAACAAACTAGGAAATAGTATAGACAAAAAGAATAAAGAAGCATTACTAAATCTCCAGGGAACAATTCTATCAAGTCTGAAGTTCAACAATGCAGCCTAAAATTTGTGGGAGTTCTGGCAGGGGGCCAAAGAAAACAATAACATCAAACTAATTGAAGGAACATAAATTCAAAAGGAAATCAACACCAATGAAGAGGAAACCGACCAAATGAAAACAGAAAAAAAAACACAAGCAAGAAGCAGGAGCGCTTCAAGAAATACAGAAAATTTATCAACTGAAAACCAAGAAGAAGCACAAGTTGCAAGAAAAACAAGAAAAATTAAGCCCAGGAAAATTAATGAAGAGCAGCCAACGCTCATGAAGTTTGCCAAAGTGGCGCCTGTGGCTGAGGGGGCCACAAGGGAAACAATTAGTAAGTCTTTTTATGTTTTACTTATATTTATTTTAGTCATCACCAGGAATGGGGATGAGGTTGCGGAAGTGGCGGCTTATACACTGAGTTGGTTTTACGGGGGTTACCAGTCACTGGTAGCCCCTGTAAAACAAATAAATAAAAACCAAATAAATAAAATAATTCAACATAATATGTTTAATTTTTCAAGTAGTGAAGCTAAAAATAGGTAATATTTACCACCCGCGGGGTGCTTGCTGTGGTATAGGGAAGCATGTGAAATAGGATCAAGTATCAACTTTAAAGAAATGAACAAAATTTGTGGGGATGTCAAATTAAACTTTGATGAATATATATACAAAAGCATTCAAAGATTCCCCTTCACAAACATCAACAAATATGAAAAGAATTTAATAAAAACTGACTTTCAAATTGGACTGAATATTTGAAAACTGTAATTTTTAATGAAGTATTTAAGGCACTGTGAAATAAAGTCGGGGATGCAGTCCTTGTGAATAATTTTAAACCTTTATTAATATCATTTGCTGAGGCCTGGGGGCTGATTCAAGCTGGGCGCCCCTGGAACCCTCTTCAAGTTCAACCAAACATCTTATATCAATAGGTTAGTGCAAACATTCAAAAAATTATGCATGTTCTCAGAAAAGTATACCTTGCAAAGAATCCATGCTGCGGTATACCTGGGAATCCTCCTCCACTTCATATTAAAAACCAACGTCAAAAAGTTGGAGGATGTACCTATTCAAATGGATATTTGCCGTGTAGCCCTTGACCGCCAAAAGACACCGCAGGGATATAGGACAGTTGAGCACGTCCTGTATGACTCATTTGCATTGGCAACATTATACGGGTACTATGTGTTCCCCAAAAAAAACCTACTAGTCAATTCACTCACCTGCATTCCTTTTATCAAAGGATCAACAACCACCAGGGTACAGGGCACCACCCCTCTAGCAATTGCATCCAGGGTTGTCCACCACGTACAGAAGAGTATGTGGATCCAATTAGATGCTTTAGCCAAAAATTTAATTTCAGGGTATAATTTCCCAGAATAATTACATTCCCTTTGCAATTAACACCCCCCTAATAAATATTTTCCCCTTGCAAATTAAATTTTATTTTTTAACTTTTTATATTTTAATACTAAAATTTTAATATCAAATATTTCAATATTGAATAAATTACGGTTTAATAAAAATAGTTAAATTTCAAATATTTAAACTTTAATATTTAAATTTTAAGATTTATAATTATAATTTTACTTTTAATATTTTAATTTTAATTTTTAAATTATAATAGTAATATATAATTAGGTTGATAATAACAAAGGGACAGTTTAATAAAGTGAACATGTGTAATAATAAAATATGATTTATAAATTTGTTTATTTACTAGCGCGTCAAGTACGGGTTATTTAGTTACAAAACAAACAACAAGAATTGAATTTATCTGCATCATGCGGCCCGCTCCACTTATATTCTAAACAAATGATTGTTTAGAACTCTAATTATCTTTCCCTTGTAATATGATTTGATAAACATATTTGATATACTTGACCTGTGTCCTAAGTACTAATTAGTAAGTAATATATGAAAATTGTTGTTTTCCGTGTCGTGTGGTTATAGTGGCACTGAAATAACAAGGATCAGATGATGACCTGCAAGGTCCAATTTGTGGCTTAAAAAAGCCAAAGTACCATCAAGGATTCACAATTATTTAAATAAACTAATTTATTTCTATCTTTTTTTAATTTATTTATTTGTTAGTGCAAAAGCCAATAATAATATTCAGTGCATTATAATAAAAATATATTCCTCATACCTAGTATAATTAATTTTACTTACCTGTTCTATGTATTCTTATATGTCTATAATACATTCAAACATAATGTTATTATATATAAATAATAATTTTTGAGTCCTAATAAAAACAAACTAAATAAAAATAAATAAAACCCAGAGCGCTCATTTATCTGATTGGCTCAGAGGCCAGGGCTTTAGGGAGGAAGGATTCCAAGTGCTCATAGAAAGCCGCCACCACATTGGGTGGCATTGCAAATTGACTGACCTCAAGAATATTGAATAGATTCTCAGTGTGCTGAGGAGGGCCTTGTTTCACCTTATTCTTGATCCAACCAAACACCTCCTTGATTGGATTCAGGAATGGGGAATATGGCAGGAGGAAGAGAAGTCTCATTGGACAATCGGTAAGTTGGTGGCTGGAGGTGTGGCTGTTTTTGTTGATGGGGGGAACTCAGACACAACCAGATCCACTTTGTGGAGCCCAACATTATCAAGCACAACAACGTTGGTTGTGCCGCTGTAATTTATCCAAAGGCACTCCTTGACGGCTCAGAGAAAATCAAGAAATTTTCTGCTGTTATGGGAGCCCTTAATCATTTGGTATTGGTCCAACCTGCAAGGACCAAGAAGCGCAACCATTGAATAGGTCTGGGAACAGACAGCTGCACAATGGGCTACACCATCCTTGGACCAATTCTCAACCCACCCATGCCTAGACCTGAGTGAGAAGGAAAACAACAATTTGTCAATATAGAAGAACTGGACATTCACAGTCTCCTTTAGTGCCAGATATGTCTTGGCATAAATGTGTCAATCCTCGATGGTCTTTTCACTGTTCCTATTATACAGAAAAACTCCCAGTACTTTCCAGGAGAAGCCCAAATCAACCATTGTTTTGTATACAAGGGTTTTAGAAACAGAAAGTCTGAACTTTGTGCCCAGCATTGATTGGACAGCAAGTGTGTCCAGGTGGCAATCCTTGGCTACCCACTGCTTGATTGCGTCAATGTGAATAGGCTGAAGGAGTTTGGACTGTCTTTTTGCCTTGGTGGATTTGGCAATTTTCCCAGTATTGCCATACTTGTTGTTGATGTTAGCAATGTATCTGGCCGTGACACCAAATTAGAACACAATATCCTGAACTGCCATTCCCCTGTTTAAGCAGTTGAGGAGAGAATCACGTTCACTATCTGTCAACCAATGCCAGCCCTTGGCAGGTACCACAGCATCCTGGTTAGCAGGCTCAACACAGGGGATGGGGACCTTTGTGTAGAAGGTGGGATCACGCTTGGTTGCTCTGGCGCCGTCAATGGTAGAATACACAACAGGCACAGATGGCTCCTCAGTGTGGCCAATGGCTGATAGGAGGTATCAAAGACGCGGGGGCAGGAAGTAGCAACTCTTGGGTCAAGAGTGTGGGGCTGGGTGACAACTGGGTATATAGTGGAGGTGTAAGTAACCTCAGTGTTCCTGGTGACCCTGGTGTAGGAGACTTTGGTAGCAGGCCTTGAAAGTGGCTTCTGCCTGGGATTCAAGCTGGTAGTTCTGGCTTGGGATGTGAGAGGTGGTTGGCTGGCGCTGACCCCTTGGGAGGCCTGTGTATTGGCATGACTCTCCTTGAGTTGGGTTCTGGGTCTGTTCTTGGACCCTCTGGGACGCCCTCGTGGATGGGCTGCCCCGTAGGCTGGTGCAGGAGCTGGTTGGAAATGTGATTGATAGTTCATAAAAATAAAATAAAAATATATATTAGATTAAATATGTATTTATTTGGATTTATTGGTTTAGTTGTGGGTAGTTATTTTCTATTGAGCTAGCCTTGAATAGTAACAGAATTTCTATATCCGTGATTTGAAGTGAATAATATTGTATCCTTTCCAGTTTTGGATGATTTTAAAGTTTAATCACTTTTTTTGTCTAAACATGGTTATTGAGATTGAATTTTTAGTTTGATTTTAGTTGTGGTGGAGCTTCTTGATTTGGGTTAGTGTTTCCTAGTATGCTTACTGTACATTAAATTTGGATTCCAGTTTCTGAAATTAATATCTGAGTTTACTAGTGGCATTCAAAAGTGATTTGAAATTTGGTTCTTGGATTTGACAATCCCACAATTTCAAAAAACATAGTAAACTTAATTAAAATGGTTGATGGATTTGAACGCTTCAAAACTGATTCCAGTTAATTCATTTTGTCTATTGGAAATATGCAGTTCAACTTGAACTTTGCAAAGTGTCTATGAGTTCCCGCATTTTCAAATATTCAAATAAAAATACAAAGAATTCAATTTAATTAAAAAAGGCCATCCTGCAAAAGTGATTTAAAATTTTGACCAAGGAATTGACAATCCTGCATTTTTATGTTCAGGTTCTGAATTTACAGTACTTAAAAATTAATAAATTTATATTTATCAGCTTGATTTTTGAATGATGGCTCAACTCTTGAGATCACAACAAAGAAGTGTGTCAGTATATATTATACAACTTCAGAATTTATGGATTAAAATTGAAAGGAAAGCAGAATAATGTTCAATAATAAGGTTAAACTTTGGATTGATTTGCTACACTTATATATAATTGTATATTTAAGCCCTATGCTGAGGATTGAATTGAATCAAGAAAAGAGATCTTTCACACTCTAGAATAATCTAACTCAAATTATATATAAAAGTTATTTTTAGAAAAAATAATATCAACTAGAAATTTTCAGTTTATCAATTTTGAATTGCAGTAATAAACTTTTTTACTTGTATGAATCACCTGATCCAAGAGAATATAGATTGTATCAAAATTAACCTTGCTTGTTGTTACATTTAATAAATAGAAGATTTATATCAGAAAGTGCAGATGAGGCATTCTATCATCCATCAAGATAATATCCAAAGAATTCTAACATTGGGAAAGTACAGAAAATATTTGACTTTGGCATAACCTTCAGCCCAGAAGAATTTGTTGTAGCCATTATAAGCCAGAAGCCTGCCAGGGCCCAGAGGCAACAGGGCGCTCTCCTCACTTCTGTAAAAAGGTTTATAGTTGTGTTGCTATATTTTACCATAGGAATTTATACTTTATGAAAACAGCATCATCATTTGCTCTAAACTAATAAGATCTATAATGGGAAAAGGATTAAGGAAAATCATCACACTTCATATTTAAGTCCAAAGGGGAACAGAATAATAAGCATTCATCTTTATTCATATAGACTGGCATTAAGGCTGGCCCAGCTGCCTGGGTTATTTAAAAAGTTAGCTGAAAGGGTTAGGATAGACTGAAGTAGCATTAGGGCAACACAGCAGGGACCTAACCTTTAGGGAGTGAATTTTAAAAGAAAGCTTATTTGGCAGCTTCTAAAGCATCTGTGCTCTTCTTGACAGACCGTACAGCTGAGTCTCTTAATCAAGCAGACTCAGTCTCTACCTGGGTCACTTCCCAGGGCTAGCCAACCAGAGGATGGCTGTTAGTTAGTGGAGGTGATTGTTTCTCTAAATCAGAGCTACTCTAATACAACAGGCTTGAGAGAATTTCTATCTTGGAGTGGTTGGCCTGGCGGCCCAATCCATGATGGACTCTTCTAGATGTAATGCAGGTGACAGTTTATATTACAGCCCTCTTGTTCTAGGACATAATTAAAGTTTAGAATATTAATTATTATGATATGTATATTTGGGTATCTGTTAAGATGGGATAATTATTTGTGTAATATCTGCATGTTTCATTCATTAATTAGAAACAGGGATTTTTTTAATGCCAGGATGTGATTTGCTCATTGATCTTGCAGCCCAGTTGCCCACGTTTTTTGTTGAATTCATCCTTAGGCAACATAGCTGCATGCCTGCAATTATTAGTTAAATCTGCTAATTAGTCAATATCCCAAAATCCTGACAGTTAACAAAATAAATTAGTAGCAATAATATTAAGGGGCAATAAAATGATTTCTATAAAAAATTAGAGTATCTAGGTAAATCTTTTAGATGATTCTGATTATAACAATACTAAATTTAATATATTTACCCTCTCTAGATGCTAAGATATATAGCAAAGTGCTGAAATTAGGCTTGTGACATAATTAAAGGTCCTGACTCAATATGATTCATATAAATTCCTGCTTAGTACGCACTAAAAACTAAAATTGCCATATCCCTATGAATACTAAGTTAATCTTGATATTTAATGGCTTATTTTGAAGCTACAGATCAGCTTAATATAACGATTTGGTTAATAGGAATAAAAATACAATTTTTCTAATTTGCTGTTTTGTTTTTGCTAAACTCAATTATAATACTCTACAAATTCATATTTCTAATTCATGCTTATGCTTGAATTATGCAATTTTACATATAAAAATATTTAAATCAAGCTAAAGATAAAGTCTGCTTGACTAATAGATAAATTTAAATTAAGCAGATGTCAACTGATTCCAATTTAGAGGTCCAATAAACTAACTATATTAAATTGATGTCAAAACTGCAGGTTAAACCCCTAGCAAGATTCCATGTCAGAAAAGAAGACCTGTAACTTGACTTAGCCTGCCCAAGACCTGAATCCAGGACATGCCAAGCAGAGCTTTTCATTTGAGACGTCACAGATAACCAGTTCCATATATAAAGTGCAAGTCATTTCACAGGAATGATGCCCCATATAGGGTACCCACTTCAGTTCTGACAAGGTTTTTTCTAGGAACCAGAACCTGATATTATGACATCATCTATAATATTTTATAAAAGAAAATTATTTAAATAATATAAGAAATGCTATCATATTATCAGATTCTGGTTCATAGAAAAAGCATTATCAGAATTGAAGTGGATATCATATAGTAGGAATGTCCATCTACCCTTGATGCCAGGACAAATACTATATTATCTCTTCTAAAAATAAAAACATTATCTACTCCAATGTTTTCTCTTTCTCTGTAACTCTGCTAAAACAACACAGTTACAACATTGATATATTAAATTAAACTTTATATCTTTCTTGGACAGAGCAACCACCTAGTAGAATATGTTTATAGGCTTAAAATATTTCTATATTAAATTAAGGCATAAACTAAAGCAAAGAAGATGTAAGATCCTGGTATTGGTCAAGTTTTAAGTGCACTTGGTGCTACTTCGAATTTAGCCAAAGCTAATTTATAAGACTAAGTAGAGACAACAATAAACACTTAAAACTTATTAAGTTGAAATTCTTTAAGAGCTAGGCTATCAAATGAATAGATGATATAAATACACTTGTTGGAAATTAAGGGCTAGTAATTGAAAGTAAAACAAACCTTACAAATACGACAAAAGAATCTCCAATCTGCTTGGAGATTAAGAGCTACTCCAGAAACTCCTGTCAAATGGGATATAATTTCATTAGTTTATATGGATCAAGACAACTCTTTTTGGAAGCGTGCCAAAACTTCTGACGCATCAGTCCAGTACTGCACTTCAGCAGATATTTGGGACATATCATCTTCAAGGATTTTGGCTAATGCTCGTCCTTTTCGAACTAGTAAAAGATCGTCACTACAATCAATGACAATGAGTTCAGAGCTTGAAAAGAAATGTTGCAAAATGGGGAAGCCTTACCTGTTCAACTTACAGGCAGCACAAAAATCGTTCTTGCCGTCGCCAATATAGATAGTCTTACCGTATTCTGAGGTTTTGAGTTCACTGACTTTGATGCCTGATTATTATCAGATAAAGTTTCCATAAAAGTATACCTTTGCACATATGAATGCTGCAAGTTGTTCCATATCTGACAGAGTTGGTTTTACAATCATGAGTACCTTCTGGAAATACAGGTGATAACTCAATCAGACCATTTTCATGGAAATTCGCCTTGTGTGTGATGATTTTTGTGAAGCAGTCCTTGATATCATGCTTTGACATGGCTAGATCCAAGAAGAACGTATTCCCGTCTGATATTATATATAGATCTGCACCCTTCTCTTTAGCAAACTTGATAGCTCTCACCATACTTTCGCTTATGGGAAAGTCATTAAATATGGTTGAGAATTGAGGTGGTGATATCCCTTTCTGATAGATTTCAAATAGACATTCGTTCTAATACGTCAAATAATGCTACGATTGATTTCTACCACAAAATTAACCCAAGAATGATGCTCATCGGAGTAGTGAGTGGTATCAACTCTAAACTTCTCAAAGACATGGTGATCTCTACAATTACAATTAATCAGAGCAAAGCACTGTCACTAACGAATCTTTATCTGACAAAGACCTTTGCATAAAATCAATAGATGCAGAATAGTTGGATTACCAATCAAAGTCATATATTATCAGTATTTTTGTCGATTTCATCTAAAAGGGCTTCCTTCGAGTAAAAAATATGAAAGTGAATACTTTTTAAAGAGAAAACTCTTATTGCAAAATAGTTTATAAAAGTTGAAAATAATTGATTTGCGTCCAAGCGAAAAAAGTCCCGTTGTTGTGGTGAACAACAAATATGTAAAAGGGTAATAATTAATTAACCAAGAGACAAAGCTTTATTTGTGACGATTGAGTGTTTAAAGGTGTTTCTGGGGATTTATGAATTTCGAATAATCGATTTTCGTTTGCGTTCACCGCAACACCACGGTAAGAAGTGGATATAAAGCTGAACAATTTGCTGTAAAATCTAATGTCGACTCTCAGAAAGCAGTGAATTAACCTAGTTATACATAGGACTGTGGCAGATCTGAAACGGTGGCTGCTTTTTTATAAAGCAGCCAACCGTATAAGATCTGGAAATGATTCCGGAAATTGTCTTAGCTATAATTTTTCCAGAATCATAGCCATACACATCCACAGGAGGATTTTTTTTGGATTTTTTTTAAAATAAAAAATATTTTTTCTTTCAAATTTCAAAAATATAAAAGTTCAAATTACATTCCAATTCAAAAATAAAAATTTGTTAAAATATATAAATAATTTGGGAATTCCGGAAAAAAGAAAGCTATCTGCAGCCATTTTTATTTAAACTTTGGGTTCCTCTGACATAAGGGAATCTTAAAAACAAAAAGGAGACAGCTTGGATGCAACAATTACAGTATTTGCTGTAATTGTCACATTTTTAATCTGCCGCAGCCCTAGTTATACATAGTGCTGTGGCTTGCCACCCCCAGACAAAAACTGTATTCTGTCTGGAATTTCCAAAAATGTGGAAGGTAATATATTTTTCTATTTAAACCTATTTTAAAATGTGCATTTCTGGACTTCCAAAAAAAGACAATTCTTGTCCAGGGGTGGTATGCCACAGCCCTAGCTATATGTTTCTGATCCCTTCAACTGAGGCAATTGTTATTTTATTTGAATATTTAATATTCCAATTTATTGCTTTAAGGACAATTAGTCTACTTATTCTCACCACATCCATTCAAAAAGTAATTTTTGACTAAATTTTTTTTTGAATGCAGTGAAAATCAGGGGCCTGACACTTGGTATTGTAGTGAATTTTGATTTACTAACAAATTTCTAAGATTGATTCAGTCAGCTTGAGTCAAAGGTTTGCAACTGATCTATAATCTCCCTCCCTTGTTCCACAATAAACCATACAGTAGTTTTACAACCTGTTGAGATAAAAAATGGTTCAGTTCAGAATAAAATTAATTCAGTCACAACAAATTTCACCTTTTTAATAGAAATAGGAGCCTATTTCATGGAAGATGTGTACTAAATGGTAAAATTGTCTAGACACACAATGAATGATACAAACTGAGAAAAATTTTATTATGATTCAACAACAACTTTCCCAATCACTGTTATTAAAGCAACACTTCTGATGCCCTGCAAGGATCAAACCTGCAACCTGCACCTTTTTTTCTTGTAAAAGCAAAAACCCAGATTCAGGAACTGCCTCTGCTATTCCTGAGCTGACAGGGCCTGTTTTGGACCCCAAAAGCTATGTCCAAGCCTTGGAGGGCCCAGGTCATTCTGAGAAAACTAATTTTAGCTACCCATTTGCACCTGTTGGATTGTCACCTCCATTTGGTAATTTGGGGTTCCCAATTGGAAACCTCTTTTTTGATCAAGAATAACAAGCTTTCAAATGTTTATCAGACCAGTCCAGAATCAGTAATTAAATTGGTTATGGTCTTATGATGCCTGCAACCAGTCCCTCAGCAACCAATATCCAGATGGGTAAAGGTAAGCCACATGTAGGCCAAATAATTATGCTTGATGGCACTATTAATGTCATGGTAGATTCCATAATGCCGGGTATTATCTGTCCAAGTAAGAAGGCTCAGAAGGCTGGAAAACCTGTATCAAAATTGACCGAGTTAACAGATTTAAACCAAACAGTTGATTGAAAATGGGTCACAGCTGCTCCAGTCCGCCAGCTGAAACCAGCTCCCCCTTTCAAACTGATGTTGATAAATTGACGTAATATGAGGGTCACCCAATATGAGCTTGTTAATCAGTATGGTTGTCAGAGACTAGTCACGCAAGGGTTCTTTGCAACCTAGACCAGATACTTAATTGGCAACGTGGAAGGAATAGGAGGTCAAAACTCAGGTGGTATTGCTTAGTCAATTTTTCTGATATATATTGAATAGTTTTCCCTGTTTCAACTCTAAAAGTTGAGTCCTCCTAAATTTACTCAATAAAAATCAATTATCCCAAGTTCTAAATTGTAAATTTTAAAATGCATCCTGTGATTGGGCTGTTACAGTATATCCTGTACAATCTGATTCTAAACCAAATTATTTCAGGAAGATGGGGCCCAGCAGCAGGAACTTTATTGTTGGCAGCCCCAAATGTCAATTTCATGCCAGCCAATTTTGTAGCTCCTCCCCCCATTCTTGAAACTGGAAATTGTGTCCCTTCTCAATGCCCAGAATTCTACACTGAAGATGCATTGATGCTTTCCCAGGTCATTTATCTTGGTTTACTCTGGTTAGGATTACTGGTTCTACTTAATCCTGGAGTTACAATTGGAAATTTCACAAAAAAATATCTGAAGCTGCGTTGGTGGTTAATAATCAATTCTATGTGGATTTGGGTGGTAATTCCTCATCATTTAGAAACGGCTTCATATTATCCAGTGATTTCTGTCACATTACTCAACTCTTCTATGTCTGAGTTTTTGGAAGCAGTTTGTCATGAATTTGTGTTTCTTTTCTCCTGCTTCATTGAGATATCTGTGTTTACTATGTTTATTTGCATCAGTTCATTTCTGAGTTTTCAGTTTGGGCTTTTCTTTAATTTGTGGTTTCCATCTCCGGTTGCAGTTGTAGAGACTGGATCCTCTGTTTTCTATTTCCGTCGTTTCATGTTATTTTAGTGTCCAGATTATTTTTCTGCTCCACCCACTGATGAAATTTTGCGTGAAGTTTTGTCAGCATTATCATTTTATTACAGCTCTAGCCTTAGTCACAAATCCCAAGTTTACCACATGGTGACAAAGGTTTCTGAAGATGCCTGTGAATGGTTGTTGTCCGCGGTGGAGCGCAATCCACGTGTTTTAACTGAGAGTGCATCTTTATACCCCTTGTTAAAAATTTTGTGTGTATCTATTGAAGAGCTCAAAGTATATTGTAAGCTGTATGCCTTCCATCAGGGTACAACTTTGCTTTCGGTATTCCTTCCTCAGTTTCTTAAATACTGCCATACAATTGATGTTCCCGAGGTGAATAAATTCTCAGCGTTGTGGTTAGAAGTTGGCCAGACTGCCCAATATTTGGCAGTTTGGGATTCCCTGTTAGCCACAACTAAAGCCCTGGTAAGCCAAATTCTTTCTCTGGTCTCAAATCTGTCTACTTCCAAACAAGGTATGTTGTTAATTGAAGATAAGCCCGCTGCGCGCTCCTGGTTTTCTGATTCCAGTTCTGCAATAGTTCCTTCCAACCAAAGCCAAAATTGTTCTCCCCCTAGCTTGTCTCAGCTACAATTGGCGGTGGTGAACAAACCCAGTGATGTGAAGGAGGTCCCTGTAGTGTCTGGTCCTGATAGTTCCTTGGCAATGCTTGAACACTCGTACCTGTAAGATCATCTGTGATTACGTCCAAAGAGTTGCCCCTTGTGCTTATCAATTGTGATAACCCTAAGCTTCTGGCTGCTGTCCAAGAAATGATTGAGCGTTACTTCCAGGAGCATCCTGCCTCCTTAGCTGCTGTCTGTACCGCCAATGAAAAACAAGACCCTGCCAAGATTGCTACCTTTGCTAAAAATAAATCTACTTCTGGTTACTTCTTGTTCTATGATAGCATTGATAATGATCAGACTATCTATCAGCCAGCTATTTTGTTGGATACAGGTGCTTCCAAAAATTTCATGAGTGTGGAGACTTCCAACTTGCTACAACTCAAGTACCACCCGGGAATGCTTGTTGGGGGTGGGAACTGTCAAACTTTTCCCTCTTTCCAGCTGAAGAAGCCAGTTACTTTTGTAGTTGCAGGTCAGTCCTTTACTGCAAGGTTTTCTGTTTGCTCTACCTTGATGTATCCTATCATTTTGGGAGTGAGTTGGTGGAGAGATCATAATGTATTGACCTTACTGAAGAAAAATGAGCTGCAGGTGGAACATTCTTTGGGTATAACTATTTGTATTCCGCTGTTGGATATGTCTAAATTGGATCAATCATCACAGACCATACAATTGTTTCCTGTCCCTGTCCCCGTAAGTTTGGATTTACCAGCATGCTTACAACCTTGGTCTGCGGCATTTGACACCACCAGAGGCAAGGTCCTTCCCAAGCACACTCAGTTTGACTTTGAATTTAAGGTTACTGTTGATCTGATTATAATTGTGTCTCCTATTTACCCTTTAACCTTGAAGGAAGATGCATGTTTGTAAGAGTGGACTTGTGACATGTTGGCAAAAGGCTACATTTTTAAGAAGGCTTTTTCAATCTGCTCCCCGTTATTGTTTGTTCAGAAGTCTGATGGGTCCCTTTGTCCTTGTGTTGACTACAGGAATTTGAATAACATTACAATTCTGGATCCTTATCCTTTACCCCTCAAAGTACAGATCCCTAGGTGTGTTGAGAAGGCCAAGGTATTCTCAAAACTGGATCTGTTGAATGCTTTCAATCAAATCAGGATTGCATAAGGAATGGAATGGTTAACAGCATTCAGAACAAAGAAGGGTATCTTCCAGTTCTGCGTAATGCCTTTTGGATTGAAGAATGCTCTGGCTTGCTTTCAGCAGTTAATTGATTCAGTCCTGGGGGATCTCCTAGGTGTTTGCGCCATTGCATATATGGATGATATCTTGGTGTTTTATCTGGATGAGGAGTCTCATAAGGCTCACTTGTTGGCAGTTGTAGAGCGCATTCTCTAAGCAAACTTGATCATCAAAAGGAGTAAGTGTGAATTCTTTAAATGTAAGGTTACCTTTCTGGGTAATATTATCTTTGAGGATGGCCACACCATTGCCCCTGACAAGAAAGCTGAAGTTCAAGAGTATGCTACGCCTGTGACAGTATCCCAACTTTGTAGTTTCTTGGGTACATGTACATTCTTGAAGAAATTCCCCCCACTTGTCTGAAGTGACCACCCCTTTACATTTGGCTAATGGTAAGACAGCTTTGGTCTGGACGCCTGAGTACACAAATGCGTTCACAGCAGATAAGGCTCTTTTGTTGTTGTCACCTGTGTTGAGACATGTGGATCCTGAGCTTTCTTTTGTGGTTTCCACAGATGCATCCAAATATGCTGTGGCTGGTGTGTTGTTGCAGACGGCTAGTGATGGGATTGAGAGACCTGTAGGGTATTTCTCCCAGAAGATGGAGGCTTGAGAACGCAACTACATGATTTACAACAAGGAATTATTGGCTGTTCTGGAATCATTAAAGCTTTGGCATTACCATCTCATGTTGGCACGTCATCCATTTGTAGTAAGAACTGACCACAAAGCTCTTCTATATTATCAACAACCCAGGGTTTTATTGGGTTGTCAATCTAAATAGCATGGTGACCTGTCAAGATACAAGTTCCTCTACAAGTTTATTAAGGGATCTGACAATCACTTGGCCAATGCACTAAGCAGGAACCCTTCCCATCTCCCAGATGTTAGTATGGGTGCTGAGTTTAACACATATATTATGATTCCAGACGGGGCTGTGGTGCCTTTTGTACTGCCTCTGCCGGCTACGTTGGCTACCATGTCCTTAGCTGAGGGCTCAGACCTGGACTTGTATTCCAAGGTCAAGTTTCTGCAACCTTTGTCAAAAGGCTATGATAGGCTATTAGAGCTAGCATGCGCAAACCCAGTGGGTCAGCCTCAGGGTTATCATAAGATTGGTTCAGTCCTATATCATCAAGGTTGCTTGTGGGTTCCTGAGGGCACTTTTTGGGATGAAATCATGGAGGCTAATCATACCTGTCCAACAGCTGGTCA
Organism: Entomophthora muscae; assembly: GCA_014839935.2. Classification (NCBI taxonomy): domain Eukaryota; kingdom Fungi; phylum Entomophthoromycota; class Entomophthoromycetes; order Entomophthorales; family Entomophthoraceae; genus Entomophthora; species Entomophthora muscae. Next base: position 664,550 of record QTSX02004983.1, on the reverse strand, counting down.
CCCAGGGAAAAACAAAACAGTGAAACTAATCCGTCGCCAGTTTTCCTGGAAAGTTTTGACTGTGCAGGTAGCAGCTTTTGTTTGAGATTGCCTGGTATGTGTTTGATCCAAGGCCAGTTTGAACAAGACAACTGGGTTATTGATTTCACTACAGACTTCTGCGGGACCCTGGACGTCTGTGTCGGTGGATTTCATCAGTGAGCTTCCCAATTCCAATGGGCTTAACACAATCATGGTGGTAGTCAATTGTTTCACAAAGATGGCACACTTTGTACCTTGCTCAACCACAATTACTTTGGTGGAAACAGCTAGGTTGTTTTTGAATAGAATCTTTTCCTTACATGGCATCCCAATGGAGATTGTAAGTGACCGTGGTCCTCAATTTATTGCTCAGTTCTGGGAAGCCTTTACTGGAATTCTTGGAATCAAATTATGCCGTTCCACAGCTTTTCACCCCCAATCTGATGAAAAAACAGAGAGGGTAAACCAAAGTTTGGAGGTCTACCTACACTGCTACACTAATGCACAATAAGATGACTGGTGTGATAATCTACCCATGGCAGAGTTCACATATAATAACGCCCCGCATACGTCAACCCAAGTATCGCCATTTTATGCCAATGTGGGTTACAATCCTTCTTCTAACACGGGCCCTTGTTTGGTTAGCAATGTGGAAGCTGCAACTGATCAATCTGCTGCATTGAAGCAGGTCCATCAGGAGCTCCAAGTTACTCTTGCTGCCGCTGTGACAACTTACAAGGAATACACAGATCATAAGCGCCAGGAGGGGCCAACTTACAGGCCAGGTGATCTAGTCATGGTTGATGCTTGCAATATGAAACTTAAGGTTCCCTGTCATAAATTAGGTCCCAAGCAAGTTGTTCTCTTCAAGGTAGAAAGTCAGATTGTTCCTTCTGCCTATTGGCTAGATTTACCTCCTGCTTTCAAGATTTTCCACACCTTCCATTAATGTCTTCTTACTCCCTTCAAAGGAACAGAGACTCCCTCTTCCCAACCCATTCTTGTGGAAGGTGAACCTGAGTATGAGTTACTTTGCATTCTGGCTTCCTGCAAGAACTGCCGCCGTTTGGAATATTTAGTGTCTTGAAAAGGTTATCCTGATTCTGAAAACTCATGGGTTCCCCACTACAATTGTCCAAATTCCTCAGATCTGATCCATGAGTTTTACAAGCGCAATCCCACTGCTATTGGTAACCCTGAACTTACCTTAGCTGCAATGAAACTCCCACCTGCTCATAAGAATTTCTCCTTATCCCATCTCCCAGATGGTGGTATTGTGCCCAGGGCTAAAGTGTAGGGTAATGTCATGGTAGATTCCATAATGCCGGGTATTTTCTGTCCAAGTAAGAAGGCTCAGAAGGCCGGAAAACCTGTATCGAAATTGACCAAGTTAACAGATTTAAACCAAACAGTTGATTGAAAATGGGTCACAGCTGCTCCAGTCCTCCAGCTGAAACCAGCTCCCCCTTTCAAACTGATGTTGATAAATTGACGTAATATGAGGGTCACCTGATATGAGCTTGTTAATCAGTATGGTTGTCAGAGACTAGTCACGCAAGGGTTCTTTGCAACCTGGACCAGATACTTACTTAGCAACATAGAAGAAATAGGAGGTCAAGACTCAGGTGGTATTGCTTAGTCAATTTTCTGATATATATTGAATAATTTTCACTGTTTCAACTCTAAGAGTTGAGTCCTCCTAAAATTTTACTCAATAAAAATCATTTATCTTAGTTCTAATTTACTGATTCAAATGCATCCTGTGGTTGGGTTGTTACGGTATATCCTTTACAATCTGATTCTGAACCAAATTATTTCAGGAAGATGGGGCCCAGCATCTGGCACTTTGTTTTTGGCGCCTCCAAATGTCAATTTCATGCCAGCCAATTTTGTAGCTCCTCCCCCCATTCTTGAAACTTGAAATTGTGTCCCTTCTCAATGCCCATAATTCTACGCTGAAGATGTATTGATGCTTTCCCAGGTCATTTATCTTGGTTTACTCTGGTTAGGATTACTGGTTCTACTTAATCCTGGAGTTACAATTGGAAATTTCACAAAAAAATATCTGAAGCCATGTTGGTGGTTAATAATCAATTCTATGTGGATTTGGGTGGTAATTCCCCATCATTTAGAAATGGCTTCATATTATCCAGTGATTTCTGTCACAATTAATAGCTGTATGCCTGCTAACCAGATGTCAGGAAACTGGATGCCCAAACATGCCACCCAGATAGACAGAGAAGAGCATAAAGGGGCAACTACAGGTGAGTAACTATATATGTTCAAGAAACCCAGTGAAACTAGTTATTGTTACTCTTATCAAATAAAGCTTGTTATGAACCTTAGGTTCACAAACATACTTCATTACTTGTTTCTCACACTCTTTCATCTGGAACTGCTCAAACATCACTCTCAATTGGGAGTAGAGTACCAAGCCCTAGCTTGAGACCCAGAAGCGCTGACTACTACCACCTGCCTAATGCTCCTTTGGTTCTGTGCACTTTACTGAGTATTCTCCCAATCCAAAACAAGTGCAGTGGACCTTGGAAGACTTACTGTGGTACACCAGACCAGAATCTCTCAAAGATCTATATCACCTAGTCTGTAACAGCAAGGAAAGTACAGTATACCCCCTCATATTCACCAGGAAGTACAATAACCCCTCTGCCTACCTGGTTCTAATGGAGCCCCCAACACCCAAGCCTACTGTCACTGCCCTACCCACATATGGCGCCACTGGCCAGAGAATTCAATTTCTTGGAGTGCTTTACCTGACACACAGATTAATTGACTCTTTCTTGCCAGTGGCTGGAAAGGCCGTATCACATCTAATAAAGTTAGGTTGCATCATCTGGTGGGTCATTCCTGTATCTGCCTCTGCTTTTTTACCCCCTGATGGTTCAGCACAGGACACCTGGTAGTGTCATAGAACCAACCTTGGGCAGGCATCCTGTTGTTTTCTGGTAACACACAGATCACGGTTTTTGCAGGAAGATCTCATCACAAGATTAGTGCTAACTTAATAAGGTATGACATCAATTTTACCACACAGGATCACAGGCCAGCAGCCAGAATTATAGTGTCAATCACACCAGTGAGGGTGATGTAAACTATCCCAAACAGCTTGTTTGTGTGGTACAAGGGAAGTTTGAAAGCAGACACAGGCATTGATTTAGGGGTGATTGGTGGCTTCATATACAACTGGTGCACAGACAGGAAGTTGTATCTATCCTGGAATAGTTGGGGTTCAGTTACATGCCAAGGACCTTGTCTATTGTATCTGGTCAATGTAAAGTTACTCCACCCTTTGACCTTGGATCAGATAATCTTTCCCTGTTGAACAAAGAAACTCCCAAAAATCCCACTAAACTGCTCCATTCTGTTGGGGATTTAGAACACACTGTGGAAAAAATATTTTTATTGGTATATCCAGCTGATCCTCCTGCCTTTGCTGCCCCTCCCTACAAAGAAACACTGGTAAGTTTGGACTATTTACTAGCCTGGTGTTGCCTGCTTTTAAAAACAATCAGCAATAATCAATCAAATAAGGCCAAATTGACATCCTCAAATTTAAACGCAGTTGGAAGAAATGGGACTTTAAAACCACCCAATGGAACCATTCAATCAGAAATCAAGACAGAAATTAGCAAGAAACCTTCCAGCTTCTCTGGCCCTGTTTTGAAAATTTTCTCCACTGCCCATCAGACGACAAGAAATGTCACCTGGCCATTCAAACTCAAACCTCATCCTTTAAGTCAAGAAAGGGGGCCTTTGGTCCCCTGCTTGCTTATTCTCTTATTTGAAATAATCTTTGTTTGTTACAACTTGGTTTAAAATTTTAGACACTTAGGAGTCCTCTAGTTGAACTTTTAGTAAGATCCTTCATTTTATTACCTTTATGTTGTTCCCGTTGCTCCTGGTTGTTTTCTCTAAGATGTTAGAGTTAACGTTGATGTATAGTTATTTTCTTACTTGTGCTTGCTTTTAAATACTTCATTTGAACTTGAATTTTACGTTAAAAACTAGTATAAAAACTTACTTCAATATTGAATTTTTATTGTTTTTGCTTTGTTTTGAACCTGTCTTAACTTTATTGACAATAAAGCCTCCCATGGCCATCCCCAAGTTATTCCCAAGCCAAGAAGCATTGGTCCAACTATTTATCCTCCCAGCTACCCTATAAAGCACAATTTTACTTCTTGAGCCCTGAAAACCTCTTCTCAGGTCCTCAAATTTTTCAGAAATTCAGAAAATGTTGTTCCCTGTTCACAGATTTTTTGTGTTTTCCCTGGCCCCTGTGTTGATTTTTATATGGTCTACCTCTTCATAACTATGAGGACGCCTCTCCTTCTTCTCACTATGTGAGAGGAGACTCTTCTGGGCTTCACTACCTTCTTGGTGATCTACCAGCTAGGGATAATGACCTGCTCTCCACTGGGGAGATCTTGGTCAAAAGTCTTACTTGCAATGACATTAACTTGTACTCCCCAGATCTTGGTATGATCAATTCCCCAGTTGTGGAAAACACTGTGCCTTCCTCTTCTTTACTGAAGGAGGAGACATCTGTCCCTCAGAAGCCACCTGTAGTCTCAGAGCACACACCTACATGTACTCCCTGGCTGCTTACGGGCCTGGCATTGATGGGGCTGAATGCCTAATTTTCTTAGCTGTCTCCTGTGTCCTTCCTTTGGTCCCCTTTAGAGTGGCTGTTCCAGTGATTTACTGGGTGGCATCTTGGTGGTTTGTCTCACCAGAATGGGAGCTAAACTTGGTTATTTTAGCCCCCTCTCTCACAGTTAACAATTTTTTTGGTCCAATGGATCCTGTTCTATTATCTTTTCGAATGTGTAGTATTTGTATTCAGACTTTAAGGGATACTTTTTAAAGTGAACAGGGCCAAATTGTGCGCCTGGTGGACAATAAACTGCAGGCAGAATGGCAGGCGGCCTGGAAGGAATCAAACTGAGTTGGTAAATAACAAATATAAAATAGGACTGTAATTGGGAAAACCAATATCTCATAACCTTTTATTTAAAAATGGCAATAAATTCTTAGCACAGGTTCTATGAGTCTATATAGTACCCTACCGCCAAACTCTACATATACTATGTGGGGTTCATCATAGAGTCAGGACATATGAGGTTAGGTGACCAGGACACCTGAGTTTTGAAGCAGTTAAATGGCACTGTTGCTGGAAATCTGTTTATTGACTAGATTCTCAGGAAGGGTTGCTTGAACCTTCTGTGGTGTTCCAGCTCTTTGATAGCCATGGTATGTCCTGGGTTAAAGCCATGGACTAATTGGATGGGGTTGTTATTCCCTAGTTGGAGCATCTTTCTAAGTTAGAGTTTGTATTTGGCTTGCATCACGGCAAATTCTTCTAAAACTTTTCCTATTAATAGACAAGTATCCCCTCCATGTACCTGAACCTCACCTGGGGCTAGACCTTCTTTGGTCTAAAACTAGTCTTTCAAGAGTCTAGTGAACTCAAAACCAATGAATTCCCTGCCCCTGTCTGTCATCTCTAGGTGTCCAGTCAACCTTTCCCACTTCTTCCTTGTAGTTTTACTAGTAGCAAACATACAACAGCTTTGGCAATAGGTATCCTCTTCCCATGGACTAGGGTAGAATTTTTAGGTAATTCACTCATGGAAACTAATGTACAAATTGGAAATATGTTTAGGGGTTTAAATGGGCGTTTATTAGCTTCAGAAGGAAGATCTCCTTAGAAACTTTCTGTAATATGGCCCTGGTGGTATAGGAAACAATAGGGGTTTGCCAATAATTGGAGTCCTTTAACAATCTCTTGGACTCCTTGTACTTTGTCTTTGGCTCCTACTCCTTATCCTTTGGCTCCTGATCCTTATTTGGGCTCCTGCTCCTTACTCCTGGGCTTACTGATCCTTTATTTTGAACTACTGCTCCTTTATCCTGGTCCTAAGCTTCCTGTTCTGTCTCAGTGGCCTTTTTAATCCACTGTTTCCAATCCTTGTCTTGCTTCAGATGGTTCCCCTTTTTATAGCTCCTTGTTTTAGTCTTCCCCCTCCCAGATCCTTGGTTTTTTCAGGCTTAAACCATTCAGTTTTTCTTGATCTATAATACATTAAACTTCTTTACTTACTTCAGCCAATTAAAAATATACTTTTCCTTGTTCATTCACTCATTTTTAGGCTCTTTCCCTTCTATTTAACCAATGAAAGCACTGATCAAATAGACTTTGTCATGAAGCCAATCAAACGTCTAGATTGAGCAGTTTTGCTTAAAAATTTATCCAGATGACTTGCTCTTGATCCTGGTTTGAACCTGGCACTGTCTTGCTCCGGGTAAACCCTGGCTCTGCGTTTCAAATGTTTTCTTTTTATCTTTCAATTATTTTTCCTTGTGTTGAGTTTATACTTCTGAGAAGTATAATAAACAAAACAAGGGGAAGATTTAAGAAGAGAATGATACTTTATTGAATATGGATATAGAATAATATATAGTATCATGACAAGCCACATGCTGTCCATGTACGTCATGGAGGTCATGGGGCTTATCTGAGTAATGCTTCTCTTGAGTCACAAGGCTTGATCAAGTTGTGTTCCATTTAGGACCTGGATTGAGTGATCCCTGTCATAGATGGTTGACTGATAATGGTGCCACCAGTTTATTGACTGGACAGTGAACCATTTGGTGAGCTGTTTGGTAATTTACTTGGGGTGTTAATTCCCCAAGAGGGAGTAATCAAAGATGTTGCACATCTCCCCCTGGGGTGCTGGAAGGTGGAGCCTTGGGAATTTTCTTGAGAGTATCTGGTATGTGGGCTTGGTATTGATCCAGTTTGGTGTTGGGCACAGGGAGCCTTGAATTCCGTTAGGCTGTTCTTGCCTTACACAAGCAGAGTCAGTCATGGTGCATACGTTTTAGTTTGGTTTGTGCTCCAATTCCTTTGATCATGTAGGTATTGTTGGGTTTAACTTCCATGACAATGCCTGGTCTGCGTATTCCTGGGTCTAGTTTGTGTTGATTGTGATTGACAACCCAGATCTTGTCTCTGACTTGGAACCTTTCTTGTTGTAATGGGTTTGCTTCCCGCTGGACCCTTTGGCGTTCCATCCTTTCTTGGTCTTTTCTGGCGTGTAGTACTGCAGGATCATTACTGTCTGTTATCTTCTTTGGAAGTGGCAGTTGTGGTCCTGTGGTTGTACTGACAAGTGCAGGTTTCTGACCATAGACAAGTTCATAAGGGCTTTTGCCTGTATTGCGGTTGACTTGTGTTCTGCAGACCATAAGGGCAGTTGGTAGCATATCAACCCAGGCTTTTGGATTGTTGGCAGATAAATTACTGAGGACTTCCACTAGAGAGCTATTTAGTTGTTCTACACGTCCATTTTCTTGTGGGTGATATGGGCTGGCTGTGACATGCTTTATTCTATTCTTGGCAAGGTAGATATTGGTGTCAATAGCTTTAAGTTCAGTGCCTCCATCTGTGATCAGGAGGTCAGGTTTTCCAAACTTTGCTATGATCTCTTTTCCAATGAATTTTCTCACGTTGTTGCCTTTGTGCTCTTTTTTGGCTTGAGCTACGGCCATCTGGTTGCATAGTTGATAGCTGTTATGATGTACTTCTTGCCTTTGCTTTCACTGGGCATAGGTCCCACAATATCCAATGACCATACCTTGAAGGGTTGTGTGATGAATACAGGTACTACTGACTTGGGTGGTGCTTTGGTTTGGGCGTAATTCTCACAGACCTTGCATTGTTCCAGTACTTCTCTGATATCATCTAGCATTTTGGGCCACCAGTAGCGTGTCTTGAGGTAGTCATGCAAGTTTCTGCTATGGGTGTGTCCCAGGTCTCTGTGATATTGGATGATTGTGTCAATCTTTTGTATTGATGGGACGTAGGTTATAGTGTCACCATTTGGAAGTATTTGGTGAAGGGTACCATATACGTTTTTGAACATATGTTTGTTATTGAGGACTTTCTCTTGAATGTTCATTGGTGTGCCAGGTGGGAAACCTTCCTGGGGATTCCCCATGATTAACATGGGCCAGTTGGGGTTGCTGTCAGTGCAGAGGATGTGTTTATTGTATAGCCTTGACAGGGCATCTGCAGTAAACATCTCCTTATCTGGCTTGTATTCAATTTGCATGGGTTATCTCTGTATGAGACTCATCCATTTGGCTTGTCTTCTTGACAGGTGTTGTTGTGTTTTGAAGAATATCAACAACTTGTGGTTGGTGAGTACCTTGAACGTCTGGGCTCCTTCCAGATAGCATTGCCATTTCATGAGGCGGTGTATGATGGCCACCAATTCCTTGTTGTGTATGGGGTATCTTTGTTTGCCGTCCAATAGCTTCTTTGATTCATATGCCATGGGAAGGAAGTCCTTTTGGGCCGTTTGAATATGGAGGACTCCTCCTATGGCATAGTCAGTAGCCGGTTTCTAGCTCATAGATACCCTCACAGTTCAGGTATTGTAGGATGGGGGCGGTAACCATGTGTTCCTTCAGTTGGTGAAAATGTTGATCTTGTAAGGGTGTCCAGACAAATTTGGTTTTTTGCTTGTGATGGCAGACAGGGGGGCTGTTAAGGCACCTCAGTCAGGGATGAACCTTCTTACGCAGGCTACCATTCCAAGGAAGGTGTGGAGTTCAATCTTATTTCTTGGAGCTGGCATTTCAGTTATAGAGTGTATCTTTTCTGGATCCGGTTTAATGCCATCCTTGCTGATAATATGGCCAAGGAATGGAATTTCAGTTGAGAAGAACTCACATTTGGATGGCTTGACAATCAATTGGTTTTCTTCCAGGGTACAGAGAATTGAGCAGATGTCTTCCCAGTGTTGTTATCAGTTGGGACTATAAATGATGATGTTGTCCAGGTAAATGATTGCTCTTTTTCCAATGTGTTCCTTGAATACTTCATTAATGAAGGTTACAAAGGTACTGGGAGCGTTTGTTATGCCAAAATTGAGAACAACACATTCAAAGGATCTGTATTTGGTTCTAAATGCAGTCTTTGGAATGTCTTCAAGTTTCACAAAAATTTGGTGGTAACCTGCCGTCAAATAAATTTTTGTGAAGATTTGGGACCCCCCCCCAGGGCATCAAAAAGGTCATCAATCAGAGGCAGGGGATACCTGTTCTTTATTATGACCTTGTTAAGGGCCCTGTAGTCTGTGACCAGGCAGAGTCCTCCATCTTTCTTTGCCACAAAGAAGACAGCAGCACCAAAGTGTGACTTTGAGGGTCTGATGAGGCCTTTTTCAAGTGCTTTGTCAAGGGAAGCTTTTAGGGTGTCATCTTATTGTGGTGTGAGGCAGTAGATGGGTCATGCTTTAGGCACACTACCTTTTAGGTTGATCTCATGTTGTATACCCCAATCAGGGGGTAACCCAGGTAGTGTCTCTTGGAATACAGAGGGGAATTCACTGACTAACTAGTCTCTAATGGGGACCTGTTTGTGTTGAGTTTCCATGTTTTTTAAGTGGATAACCTTGTACGTAAAGGTGCTCCAATTGATTTTTCTGATGTCAGTTTCTTCTCCTGTTTCCATGATTTTTACAAATACGTGGTTCCTCATGAGAGTGTCAAGATGTGTTGGGTATACATGATAGTGGACTTCTCCCTGCTGTATGGTGAGGGTGGCACTGTCCCAGTTGATATGAGGTTTTGTCTTTCTCATCCAGTCCAGGCCAAGTATGACATCATACTTGGGAATTGGTATGATAGGGCTGCTAATTGTTGTTTGTACATCTCCAATTTGGGCACAGAAAGGTTTTGTCTCTTGGGTAACTGGTGTACTTTGGTTGTCTGCCATGATGACCCTCTTGACGCTACTTTGAGTGGTAGGTAATTTCATGAGGTCTGCAAAGCTCTTGTTGATGAGGGATTGATCTTCTCCAGTGTCAAATAGTGTTGTGCCCTGATATCTGCAAAAACAGAAAGGATAAGTGAGGAGTTTATTTCCAGTTTGGGCGGCAAACAGTAGAAGATTGCTGGAGGGTACATGGATCATGGTGATTGAATCCACGTCCTGTTCTCTGTACAAGGCTTGTGAATTGGGGGAGGTTGGCTTGCCTAAGCACTCCCCTGAGCTGTTCCCTCCTTGTTGGTATCTTTGGTGCTGTCCTGGTTGGCTTGTGCAGTGCAATTCCCAGTTCAAGGATGGGTACTGTAGGCTTGGTTGTTTTGCTTATTGGGGCAAGTCTCTCTCTTAACTGTGGGGGTTTCCTTGCGTTTGTTGGTGGCGTGTAGATTGTCAGACTTCTGAGCTGTGCGCTTTCCCTCTAGGAATACATCCTTGAGGTTCTTGCAGCAATTCATGTCCAACTGACATCTAATGTGTGTGAGAAGGCCATTGTAGAAGTCAAGGTGTGGCCCAGGTTCATCAAAGTTGATGGTGTTGGGTGCTTGGTCACATAGTCCTTCATATGCTTCAATGTACTCTTTGATGTTTCCTGTCATTTTAAAGGTTCAAAGCTTGGCCATGATCACCACGTCCAAGTTGTTCATGGAGAAATTTTTGAGGAACACAGCTTTGAACATCTCCCAATTCTCCTTCTGGTCAGGGTGTTGGGCTAGCCATTCAGTTACAAAACGTGAAGCAGTTCCTGTGACGTGAAAAGCAATTTTGCTGACCCAGAGTCTTTGGGGATAGTCCACTTGTTTGAACTTGCTTTTTGTACTGTTGATCCAAAGGGAGGCATTTTTGAGGTGTAGTTCTGCAAAGGCGCCAATTTCAGTGGTGCGCAGGCATTGAAACACAATATTGGGTATCTCAGGCTGCGGAGGCGCTGTTGTAGCTGGTGTGGTGGGCAACAGTCTGCGGGCTTTGAGAGTGTTGTACTGATTGATGGGCATAAGGAGGTTATTGTAGATGACAAGACCTGCGGGAACGTCTTGTCCTACTTTGTAATCTCTCCAGCCATTAGGGAGTACCATGGCTTGGGTTCTTTTCTTGGGATGAATTTTTCCTTTGAGTTGGGTAGGTATGGATAAACTACCTGTGTTACCACTGTCAAGTTTATACTTTGGGAAAGTATAATAAACAAAAAAGGGGGATATTTAAAAAGAGAATGATACTTTATTGGATATGAATATAGAATAATATATAGTATCATGACAAGCCACATGCTGTCCATGTATGTCATGGGGCTTATCTGAGTAATGTTCCTCTTGAGTCACGAGGCTTGATCAAGTTGTGTTCCATTTAGGACCTGGATTGAGTGATCCCTGTTATAGATAGTTAACTGATAATGGTGCCACCAGTTTATTGACTGGACAGTGAACTATTTGGTGAGCTGTTTGGTAATCTGCTTGGGGCGTTAATTCCCTGAGAGGAAGTAATCAAAGATGTTGCAACAATATCCTCCCAAGCAACAATGAATGGGAGTTTGGGGACTACAAATTCTTGGCAAGTGGGATGCAGATAGGTAAGAATATGTTCCTTCTTAAGCTTTTCAGTAGCCCTACACATTGTAGTTTTGTAGATTGTCAGAAAGGCGGCAATGGTAGAGGTCTTAGGGTCAAACAATTGTTTTAATGAGGGCTTATAATTGGTATCAATAGAAAAAGAGGTAGATTGGCTGTTGTCACCCTGATTGAAAAAATTAATGTGGGGATTTTCCTCAGACTCAGATTCTGCAGCTGGTTGTCTAGCTCAGAGAAGCTGAAGGCTCTCCTCCAAGGTGTTGAAAGTAGAGCTGTTTTGCCCACTGACATCCCTAGCAGTAGTGGCAACAGTTCCAAATTCATCAATCTGCATCTTTTGTACTGCCAAGGTGCCTATCACTCCATTAATGCAGGAGGCCAAAGAAGTAGCCTGTAACTCCAAAGGAGCAACATGCTCATACATTGATTCAGTCAGGCAATTAAGGTTCTGCACCTCCCTTTCCAGTACATCCTGTCTGTCAGTAACACCATTAATAGCCAATGTCTAGTGGTCCAAAGTGAGGGCGCAATTGACAGGGGGTTGCCCTTCCAAGTCAGGGTAGCATCTGTGGTCTGTATATACAGGGGCATCAATGACCTCTGCCTCTCCTTTGCCATCAGATTCAGAGGACAAATTATCTGGGAAGAAAGGCGTTGACGCAAATACTTGATCTTTCCCCACAGTGTAGCTACTTGGTCTGTTAGAGAAGCAATGCAAGGGTCAGGCATAGGCTCTGCTGTGGAAGATTTGGAGCAGATGCCTGACATTGCGTAGTGGCTTTGAGCTCATTTATGGCTTCCAAAACCTTAGCCTCAAAGGCAGATGAGATCTCCACAAAAGGAGTAAGAGGAGTCACTTTGATTGAGGCTACTCTGTCATCAACATAGTTTTGAACCTGAATCAGAGTGTTTCCTAGCGCAGCCTTATCTAAACCATGTTGCTGATGTAGATGTTGACCCCAATTATCAACGTGGGCTCTAACCAACTCAAGTTGAGAGTTGAAATGTTCTCAAAATTGGTTGGGCTTGTCAACCAAGGTCTCAAAATCTTGGCAATATTTCAAGAGAGTTTTTTCTATTTGTCCTTGCCATGTAGCTTGGTGGTCATCCAGTTTGCATAGTTGGTCTTTGATGTATCCAGGGAGCAAGGAGTGAAGTGAGTTTGACAACAAGATTAAGTATTTCTGGAATGCCAACAAGTCATGTTGATTGTTGGAAATACAAGCAAAGAGGCTATGGGTCCACCCCTTATAAGCCATGTTCTGTGCATGGTTATTAGAGACAGCTGTGGCCACAGCAGTCAAGAGTTGATTCAGTGATCCTAACGCCAGCTGGTAATGAACCAAAGCGGGCTGGATAAATTGGTTGACCAGCATGCCAATAGTTTCCATGGACTCATTAAATCAGGGGGGATACCAAAGTCCATTAGGAAGGAATAAAGATCCTCTGAGGCGTAGCCAGGGCAGAGGCCAGGAATGGTATGCATTTCCATGGTGCCTGTATGAAGGAGGGAGCGTGCAGCATTGAAAGCTTGTTCATAGTTGAGAGAAAAGGCTGGAAGGGGGCCCACACAGGCCCGGGAGATAACACTGTTACCATTGGAGTAGAGAGGGAATTGGTGATATCTTCCTTGAGCAGAGGACTAGAGACTTTGGGTTGTTTAGATACTTCAGAGACAAAAGGAGAAGGACCAGAGAAGGCGTGGGAGAACAGAGTAACAAAGGGCTTGCAGCCCCTAAAGTGAGTACCATTTTGTTGTGTTTGGCTCCTGGGGACAACATCCAGGAGGACACAGCAGGAAATCTTTATAACAAAAGATTTGAGGTTCAAAGCTAGCCTTGGGTTAGCCTTCAGGGCAAAATTAAGGACATGTACCTTAATTTCCTGGAATACAAGATGAGAAATTCCTTTTGGCAAAAAGGAAAAAAGGCTTGAAAAATATTAAAGCCAACACACATGTGGATAAACTTGTCTTTATTAGGAGAAATGATTCTACTTAAATAGTAGACAAGGGTTGATGATCACTCAGTAGGTAGACAGAGTGGCAGAGGGGGTCACATTGGAGTGAGGTCATACCAGGATCAGACAAAGGCAGGTATGATATTTTGGAATGTTTGGATATTAGATCAGACCCATTTATGGAAGGCAAAGAATGTCCAAAGTTGAAGGCAAAACCAACAAATATTTGCACCTACTGTAGATTCAGAACCTGAACGTAAAAATGTGGGATTGTCAAATCCTTGGTCCAAATTTCAAATCACTTTTGAATGCCACTAGTAAACTCAAATAATAATTGCGGGAACTGGAATCCAAATTGAATGTACAGTAAGAAACTAGGAAAAATCAACCCAAATCAAGAAGCTCCACTCTGGATAAAATCAAATGAAAAATCCAATCTCAACAACCATGTTTAGACAAGAAATTAAGTGAAATGTAAAATTATCTAAATTGGAAATGATGCAATATTCTGCACTCTAAATCACTAATATAGCAACCATAAAACCATATAATGATATATGAGCTACCCTCCTGATGACGCAGAAATTTTTTTAAAGTTTTATGGTTCCTGGCGTAGCCAGGAACCATAAAACTTTAAAAAATTTCAAGGAAGGAAGGAGGGGGAAAGATAAACTATCAGTTTACTACAAAATTGTTAATGTATTTCTATTAAGTGTACTTGATTACAGTAGATTTTAAAAAATGCTAATAATAAAATAGAATTATATATTACAATCTATCATATCAAGTTGTCTTTTCCTTGATGTGCTGATAGTTTATTTGCTGTTGATAATGTGCTTGCGTTTAATTAGATAGTTTCACCTCCAGTTTCCTTGGCAATAGGAAATCAAGTTGTCTCTGCAACCACAGCTGGTCTTGGGGAGGCAACTTGATTTCCTATTGCCAAGGCAACTGGAGGTGAAACTATCTAATTAAACGCAAGCACATTATCAACAGCAAATAAACTATCAACACATCAAGGAAAAGACAATGTGATAAGATAGATTGTAATAATATAATTCTATTTTATTATTAGCACTTTTAAAATCTACTGTAATCAAGCATCTAAATTTTAGATGTCCTAAAATGGAATAGGGCAATTTTTAAGAATGTCTATGATTCCTAAAAGAATTAGCACAAATCTACTCTAAATCATTTGACATCCTTTTTGAGATGCCCATAAATTATATTTATTTCAAATTCACCTCATTTTTGATTTGAAATTTGGTTCTTGGATTTGACAATCCCGCAAATTCAGATTCATTAAGTTTTACATGATGTCTATGATTTGTTTGAAATACAGGAAATCTCAAATTGTACATTAGAATCCCGCATTTCTGATTCATGTATCCCGCATTTGTTTGCTGAGTTTTGTCTTTTTTAGTTGAGTTATCTGCTCAAGGGATTTGAAATTTGCCAATTTAAATAAATCAAAAAGTCAAATTAAATGATTGGTTTTATTAAACATTTTAATTTTTACTCAGCTGAGTTGCCTGCAAAAGTGATTCAAAATTTGGACCAAGGATTTGACAATCCCGCATTTTTACGTTCAGGTTCTGAATTTACAGTAACACTATTCAAATGGCGTATCAAAATAGCATTAATGGCGCAATTTCTGATACTGGTGGTTAAGATTGGGAAATTGCAGTACATGTGCAGTTTTAAGTTTCTTCTTCAATGTCTTAAAGGCTTGATCTCTGGAAGGTGTCCAGTGGAAGCACTTTTTGGTGTTTAGCAACTCAGTGAGAGGTTCAATCAATTATCTGCAATTGGGGATGAACTTCCTTACATAGGCAAACATGCCCAAGAACGTGCACACCTGACCCACATTGCTAGGGGTGTCATGCTTGTGATTGCCTAAATTTTGGCATGGTCATACTTTATCCCTTGGGCAGAGATGATGTGCCCAAGGAACAAGAGCTCTGACCAGAGGAATTTGCATTTGGAAGGCTTGGCCTTTAACTGGTGTTTACAAAGGGTGTCAAGGACAGCACAAAGGTGTTAAAGATGTGTGGCTTGATATTGACTGAAGATAATAATGTTGTCAAGGTACACAACAACAAATTTTTTAATTAGTTCTTCAAAGGCTTTGTTCATCAACATGATAAAGATTGAGGGAGTGTTGATCATTCCAAAGTTCATGAAACAACACTCAAACAACCCGTAGCGTGTGTGGAAGGCAGTTTTTCTTTCATCCCCTGGTGCAATGCGGACCTAGTTGTACTCTACAGTGAGATCAATCTTACTAAAGACCTTTGAACCGGAAATTGTGTCAAACAGGTTGTCAATTAGCAGTAAAGGGTATTTGTTCTTGACTGCCACCTTGTTTAGGGTGCATTAGTTGGTTACCAATCAAAGGGACCTGTTCTTCTTAGCTATAAAGAAGACTGCGGCCCCATATAGTGAGAGGGAGGGGTGGATGAAGCCCTTATCAAGTGTGTCCACAAGGTGTTGAAAGAGAGTCTTGTCTTGCTTGGGCATCAAGAAATAAAGAGGATGTGCCTTGGGCAGTGATCCTTGCAACTGAACAGCATTCTGTACTTCTCTTGAAGGAGGCAACTGGTCTAATGTTTCACTGAAGATGCCCTTATACTCCTCAAGAGGTGCTACATGTGCTGGTGGGGGTGTGATGGTCAAGGGAGGAGGCACAGTGGGTTTGGAGAAGATGACTTTGACTGAACACTGGTTGAAGTCCAGCTTCCCCCTTAAAATTGTAGGTACCAGTCTCTGTGAGCCTGACAAACTTGGTGTTGTGGAGCATTTTACTCATCTTGATGAGGTAGATCTGAAAGCCCAACCCATTACTGTTGAGTGTGATCATGGAGGTATCTCAATCCATGTATGGGCAATTGTGTTGGAGCCAGTTGAGGCCATCAATAACATTATGGCTGATTTCAGCCATGACTGGCCCTGAGAGCTTAACCTGGATGTTCCCCATTCTCACAGAGAAGGGTACCATCTCATGTGTGATTGTTACTCTGTGGTAGTTGGTTACATGCACTGCTTTTAATTGACTAGGTACTCAATTTAGCTGTTGGGAGCCTGTGAATTCCTGGTTGAATATTGTGTGATTGGCCCCAGTGTCTAAAAAAAATTGTGTGTGTTCCCAAAAAAACAGAAGGGGTAGTCAAGCAGGTGATTTTATTGGAAGAATGACTGACTTGGAGGATGGGGTTGTCACTGTGGACTTGGAACACGTCTAAGGTCTTGACATTGTGCACGTTATAGTTGCAGGGGGTTTTGGCAAGGAGAGATTGGGAGTGTGGGTCAAGCGGGGCTACAGAGACTCTTGTATCTACATTATCAGGCTTTTTCTGGGTCTTTGATCTGAGATAACTGAAGCCCCCCTTGCAAGGGTGCTTAGCTGCATTTTCCTGCTGGAAAGATTGGCGCAGCCTACTTGGTTGTGGGCGCTGCCAGGTGCAGGATGAGGTTATGGAGGTACATCATTGAATCTGCAAAACCCCATTGAGGCTTGGCTGTTAGCCTCCACAATGGCTTTTTAGCAGTCATCAACAGAGGTACAATTTCTTACGGGAACTCACTTGCAAATATGGGCTTAAGCCCATTGACAATAAGAGTGAGCACCATGGTGTTCCTGTTGATGACAGCTTCTAGGGTGGCGGCAAGGGCTTGTTGCAAGCTACAAGATATTTGAGGACAGATCCTGTTTGCTTGGTGGCCAGGAGGGGGGTTCCCACTACAATGGGTGAAAAGGTTTCACTGTAACGGGATCTGGTGGTGTCCCTAAATGTTGAACATGTGACTTCCTGTTCTTGGCTCACCAATTTGGTAAACCACACTGCAGCAGGCCCTGTAAGGCGCCCAGATGCAGTGGCGTCCACATAGGTTCAGGCACTTGGCAGATACAGAGGTGGGTTTCTGTTGAATGGAGCCAGCTAATAATATCAGCTTCTTCCACACCACTGGCAAAGGATTTGAGCTGAAGATTTAACATGCATTGGGAGAGGTCTAATTATGGTGGTGTGGCACTTGTCTTGTGCTGTCCCAGGTGGAGGCAATTGTAAATGCTTGTAAGCCCCAATTGATCTTGATAGATGATGTACCTGTTGGGATGTCCCCCTTGGGGAAAGTAGGAAGGTTTTTTGATGGGGGTAGCCATATGGCCTGTACTCTGTCCTTTCTTGAGGGCAATTTTCTCTTTAGGTAGGTTGTGAACCTACTGCTGCTACCACTGTTGCAACTGAACTAATGAAATTTCAGTATTTGAGTTGGGGAAGACAAGAGTCCAATAGAAAGGAAAAGAATGAATATAATAAGATTTAGTTTATTGAAGAATATTGTAACTAATATACTATATAGGGAAGCCACATATCCACAGGGGGTGGCACAGTGACAGGTTTGATATAAGATTTGAGCTGTGGAATAACTTTTACAGGGATCAGCAAGTCAAATTGACAATGCTCCTAATTAAGAGATAGTGCCCACAATTTGACATTGCCATCAGATTGATCCATGCTGTTAGATACATCCTGAGGCAACCCATTGAGCGCCTCCTGTGTACTTTAAGACACATTAGCAGGCAAGGAGAGAAACTTGGTTGCAACACAAGTTCTAAACAATCAATTGTTTAAAACATAATTGAGGTGAAGAATTTAAGTCAGGTAAATTGAGCTCATGTTTTTTAAGTAGTTATTATATGAGCCCAGAGTTGCTGATCAACTAAATAAACAATTTTTAGGTTTTGGTTTAATGTTGAATGTAGTAAAAGTTAGTGACCCAATTATTTATTATTAACAAAATTTGTGATATTACTATACTAATTTAAAAATAAGAAATAAAAATAAAGTAAAAGCAAAGAAATTTTTCATTGGAATAAATGAGATTCAAGGGGAAAGAGAGCTATTCCAGGAATTATACCCTAAAAATAAAGTTTCAGCTTAGGCTTGTAATTGGGAACACATATTCCTCTGTACATGGTGGATAATGCAAGAGCCAATTACAAGTGAGGTGGTGCTCATCATCCTAGTTGTGACTAAGCGCTTTATAATGGGAAAAAATACACGTGAGTTGATATGCAAGTTTTTCTCTGGAGGTATGATATAGCCATATAAAGATGCAAGTGTGAAACTGTCGGGAAGTCAGGCATAGGTAGAGGCATTAGGTGGATCAGGGCGGGGTATCAACAGGACCAATGAGTAATTCCCACCATAGGATGGATGCTAACTTGAATTTTTAGAAAACAGATTGCCCAAGTAAAGACCAGGGCCCATAGTTGGGCACCATAGAGTCCATCAATCCTATCAAAGTAATGTAGAGTACTCCAAAAAGTTGAGTGTATGTGGTCTCAGCAGCTGTGGAGGGTTTCATTGGGCAGTTGGGCTGAAGGGTTAAGGGTGGAATCATTTGGACAAAGTAGGCAGGCAGATAATTGTACTTGTCTTTGAACAATCTTGGCAACACCTTGTACCCCTTTCCTTTGTGTCCTATGTATTCAGTCTCTCTAGTCCTTGCCAAGGGGTCAGCAATGATTATGTTATCCAAGCCGTACTCTGCGTAGGAAGGGTCAGGTGGGTATTTGGTAAAATGAAAAGGTCCAAAAGGGTCTCCTGGGGGACAGTATAGTGCCTGGGGAGGGTTGGCAGGTTGGTCTCTGGAGGGGGTGGTTGCCTGATTGTCTAATTGGCTGGAGTTGAGATGAAATATAACTAAGACTAGATAAGGTAGAATTTGTTTGAACTAAAGGTTCATAAAACTTTATTATCAAAAATGACAATGGGGCCATCCCCATATTGCTTGGGTTCTTATACCAGGTGGTTCCGCTTCTTTTCTTTTTGCAGACTTCAGGCCTGTGGACAGTTCACTGGCAGGACATAGACCTTGGCTCCTGGTTTTGCGGGTGGCAGATCCTAGTTGTGCTTGTTCTGATGAACATAAGTGGTAATGCTTGTTTTCAACCGCTACTGTTCACCACATTACCTGAGCAGTCAAATTATATTACCCATTCTGGACTGGAGAAAGGCATTAGCTGGTGATCATTGGCAGGACTGGCAGGAGGCCTTGTTGTAACCTCATTCAGGCAAGATACAACTTCTGTGTAGATCTGGGTCTTTGGTGGAACAAGGTTGGTGGCAATCTGGTGATCATTTGGGGAATCATCCTTAAGAGTCTGGCGGGTCTCAGAGTAACTCGTTAACTTGGGCTTGCAATTTAACAAGTTGGCAGGTTTCTGTCCATTTTGTGTGACTCAGGTAGTCTTTAGAGCTTTGGGGTTTGATTCCAGGGTCTCCAATGTTGATTTTGAACCTCCAGCGTTAACACTTGGCAGGTTGGCAGGTTTCTGTTCCTCTTGGTTGGGGTCATCTATCTCTGGTGGTCCAGGGTTTAACCCGACTGGCAGTTGGGTGGTTTCCTGTCCACTCTGGTCAACATAAGGCTTTCTCTGAGACCCAGGTTTCAATTCCCAGGTTTTCAATACAAGTATTGAAATGTCATTCATGACAGTCTGGGTCACCTCATGGCCCAAGAACTCAAGGTGTTCCTTGAAAAAATCCCACTTAGATGGTTTTAACTTAAAGCCAGCCTCCTGAATCTTTATGAACACTTCCTTGAGGTGGGCTAGATAATCTGTAAAGGTAGTGCTGAAGACTTCTATATTATCTAGGTACACCAGGACACATGAAAGCTTCAAGTCACGGAGGATGGAATGCATGGCTTGCTGGAAGATATCCAGGGCATTGCAGAGTCCTTGCAGAATGTGTGTATGTTCAAACAGTCCTTCTGAGATAATAAGTATTGCATTCTGTCTATCTTTGGGAGAGAAGTCAACTTGCCAGTACTTGGATGCTAGATATATGGCGGAAAAGAACTTAGAGCCTCCAAGGCGGCAGAGAGCATCATCAATACGCAGCAAGGGGTATGAGTCCTTCTTAGTCAAAGAGTTCAATTGGCGTTATTCCATCACAATGCAATGACCTCCATCTTTCTTCTTTAAGATGAGTAGCAGGGATGCCCGAGGACTTTGGGAAGGAGCCAGTAGCTCAGCATCTAACAGTTGTTTGAGCTCTTTAGATACCTGAGGGTCCTCTACTTGACTGCAGCAATAAGGTTTGGCTTGGAAGAAAGGAGCATCACCAGTATCAATCTGGTGAATAACACCTTTGGCTAGGTCATAATCAGTGCTATCTTTAGCGAAAATGTCTGAAAACTGATCCAGCAGGTCAAGCACCTCTTTCTGTTAGACTGGGGATATTTGCAAGAAATCTTGCATAGTAAACAAGGACAGGACTTGGGGCTCATCTTCAGGTAAGTTAAAGTCTTAGAACATGCCAAAGGGATGTAGTGATAAGACATCAGGAGCATTCAGCAACTTGTCATAGCCAAAAAACTTCCCCCTGGACACATTTATGGGGAGAGCGGTTAAGTTAGCTACCAGCAACTGAACAGGGTCTTTATGAGAGACGTCTAAGATTCCTGGGCAAAGTTAGGATTTGTTGTGGCCTAGCAAGGGAGGAGAGTAAAACTCTAGGAACATGCACTCAGGTGATTTATATGATATCTGAGAGTCTAGGATAGCTTGAAATCCAGGGGGAATGGTCACAGCAGAAGTGGCCAGAAGAGTAATCCCCTCAGAAGCAGGAAAAGCCATAGGAGGGCATTTCATGTTAGATGAGTGGGTACAGTACTTTAGAGTGAAGACACCAGTGGAATATTCTAATGCACATGTCTTGAGGCGCTTTCAGGGAACTTTGATAGACTCCCCAAAGATCAAGGGGACTTCATACCCTAAGATAAAGAGATATACATCCTTTAATTTGATGATTCCATTGTATTCCCTAAGGAATCAAGTACCAACTAGGAGATTTTAACTCTCATTTTCCAAGACTACAGCTGGTGCAGCTAAGAGTAGCTTGCCAAATTGCATGGGAAGAGCAGAATAGGCCCCTATAGCACAAGCCATGGATAGCCCAGCTGTATTACATGACTGATGATAGTTAAGATTGGGGGCAAGTTTGAGCTTCTTGACAAGCTTTGAGGAGATAACATTAACAGGAGATCCAGTGTCCAAGACAGTCTTGATTTTCACCTTTTGGGTGGATATTTCAACACTAGTGGTATTACAACCAAAGGGAGGGAGGACAGCCTGGATGCCCTGGGCTTCTGCTAGCTCTTTGTCCCACCTTTCAATAATGCATCTCAAGCCTGGAAACTCTTTATAGACAGTCTGGAGAGGAAGCAAGACTGAAACATTCTTGAATACAGCATCAGCAACTTCAGCAGCTTCTTTGGATGCCTCTACAAGCACAGGAGACCTCTTAACTTGAGTGAGGTATGGAAGAGAGACAAACTCTTTGGCTTCAGACAAAGGCTTGGCAGTTGTTGTAGTTTTCCAAGAGTGTAACTTATAAGGGACTGCAATAGTTTTGGAAATGGCAAGAACTGAATACCCATAGGTATCAGGATCATCAATGTTTGAATCATCCAGTTCAGAGTCATCATAGATATAATGGAACAGCAGCATAATGGGAGGAGCCTCAGTGTCAGCAGGCTCAGAGTTGGTTATGTCAAAACAGCAGGCTTGACCCGCCAGCAAGGTTCCAAACAAGCGGGTTTGTGACCCACAATCCAATTACCTGGCCACTCAAAGCCAGACTAGGAAGTCAACTCAAATTACCAAATCTAACAACATTAACAGATGATGATCCCTTAAAGTGGATACCTTGTTTTAGCAATTGACTCATTAGCAATATCAAGCCACCCTCTTCTTCCATCCAACTGTGTGATCAACAATCATGTTCCTGCTATCCATTGATTCGCTATGACTATATAATCACTATCTTGCAATAAAGATTATTATCTAGCTTCTAAATATTTTTCCCTTTGTAACTCTGCTAAAACAGCACAGTTACGGCATTGGTAGCACAGGTAGGCTCTCTATCCTACCTTATCTTGAAAAATTCCGCCTGTTGCCCGCACACACCGAGGCCAACAAATCCTTGACAGAATTATGTCTGGCCCCCCGTCTGACTGAACCCTGTACACTCCTAGTGCCAAGATACCTGATAGTTTTGTCCTGTACCAGAACACGGTAATTCCACTACCTGCCTTCAATGCCATGTCTGCATGAGGACTCTTTCAGGCTCCCTCCTCCATTCTGCAACCAACTGACAAAAACGCCATGCCTGCCTACGTAGCTCAAAGACTGTGAAGCACTGCCTTGGAACCCTTTGCTGGGGCCAACAACAACAACACTGCCACATGAATTCAGTCCGCCCAGAGCAAGCTGGCCCAGATGGAATGCCCACAGCAATTTTGGATTGTGGAAATCTCCATCTGACTGACCCATGATGCTGGCACCTGGTGTGACAAGTGGCATGAGAAACACACCAACAAGAACTGGGACACCTTCAAGCAAGACTTCTTGGCAAGATTTGTGCTTAAGGATACAGCGCTCATGATCATACGCCAAGTGAAGAACCTTACCCAGACAGGCACTGTGAAGGAACGCACCCGCGCCTACAAGGAACTCCAACTTTGTGCACCATCTGACATGGCCTTTGATACCCCAGCCACACATCTCATGTACTATGACGCCCTCAAGTTGCATGTGATGAGACACGTGAACCTGGACCAGGTGACCAACCTGCAAAGCCTGTACCACAAAGCAGAGAAAGTGGAAAAAACCTCCAACACCCTTCATAAGGCACAAACAGGAAAACAAGAGAGACCCAAGGACTCTCACACAGGCGGGCGCTCCACTTGACCACCCCCTGGAAACAACAGGAATAACATCAACCATAAACTCATAGGTTCAAATGGACATGGAAGTGGGAACAATGGCCAGTCAAATTATACCCATTTCCATATCACTGCCACCCAAGGCAATCAAGACAAGGGAAAAGCCTGGGGAGAGCATTAAGCAAGCCAAGCTCTCCCCACACAACTCCTGGCTCACCCAATGATGAGAACCAACCCAAGGACGTGGACCAATGCCCAATGATCCAAGTGCCCTTGGAGGACCCGGTACTGTACACCATTGCCAGACATCCTAATAAACTGATGTCCAATCCTTTATGTTTTTGCAGTTACACTGGCTCAGCACTCCTGGATTTGGGTGCAGATCAAACCCTAGTCAACAGCAGTTTTGTGGACAAGTTCAAGCTGGCCACAAATCTTTTGCGGATTAAAAATGTGGTCCTGGCTGATAAACACCACATTGCGTGACAAGGGAAACTTCCCCCTTCTCTGTCATGCTCAAGAACCTCCACTTCACCATCCAAGGTCCTGTCATCAACTTCCCAAAGTTTGACATTGTACTGGGGTTATACTGGTTACAAAAAAACCATCCTCACGTAGACTGGGCAACCTCAGTGTTGACCATCAAGCGTGAAGGTGTCAACCACCAGATCTACCCTGACTCAGTGGACCAACTTCTACGTGACCACGTCTTTGTACGCATCACAGAGACCCTGGACAAAAAGGAAAACCTGAAGGCAATTGAATGGGACTCCTGCCAGTACAAGATCATACACTTCAAGGATCACCAGGATACCTCCACGCCTCAGGATTGCAAAATTGTGGCCCGCCATCCAGAAATCTTCAAGGAAGCGCTACCCAGGCTGCCCCCAGAGAAACACATCCAACACTCCATCCAACTCAAAGGGGCTGTTCCCAAAGCGCGCCCTATCTACAGGCTGACCCCAAAAGAAGACAACACCCTATGTGCCTATCTCAAGGAAGTGTTGGAGAAAGGACTTATCCTCCCCTCACAGTCTCCTTTTGGGGCCGCCATATTATTTGTGGCCAAGAAGGATGGTACCTTATGTCTGGTCACAGACTACCAAGCCCTAAACAAAGTTACCATCAAGAATTGTTATCCACTACCACTGATTGAAAATCTCTTTGATGCCTTGGGAGGAGCCACAGTCTTCTCCAAGATTGATCTGACTGCAGGCTACAACCAGATTTGCATCAAGGAGGAAGACATCCCCAAAACAGCCTTCTGTACTAAATACGGCTCATACAAATGTGTGGTACTCAACTTTGGCATGACAAACACCCTGTCCACCTTTGTGACCTTCATGAACAAAGAATTTGCGCCACACATAGGCAAGCATGCCCTAGTCTACCTGGACAACATCATTTTCTACAGCCCCTTGGTGGAACAGCACCACAAGGACCTAGAGGCAGTCTTTGCTACCCTGGCACAACACAAACTGTTGGCCAAGCTCTCCAAGTGCCAGTTCTTTTGTGAGCAATTACCCTTCCTGGGACACATAGTTTCAAAGGACGGCATCAAACCCAAAAGTCAAAAGATACAAGCCATATGCAAGATACTGCTGCCCAAGGATAAGTTGGAACTCTGCACCTTCCTGGGGATGGTGGCCTATGTACACTGCTTCATACCTGACTGTGGCGTTTTAACTGCCCCCTTATCCTCCATAACAGGCGCCAAATCCAAGTTTGTGTGGACCCCCCAACATGACCTCTGTTTTAGACACCTCAAGGAGAAGCTCACAACAGCTCCCATCCTGCAATACCCCAAACGTGACAGGGAATACCAAATGGAAACTGACACCTCATATGCATCCATTGGGAGAGTACTACGGATCAAAAATAATGATTGTGACTTCCTGCCTGTAGCTTATGAATTGCAAAAATTGACAGATGGCAAGTGTTGATACCCTATCCACAACAAGGGACTGTTGGCTATTGTGCACTGTCTAGTCAAATGGTGCTGTTACCTAGAACAGCAGGAAGAATTCACAGCATTAACCAACCACAAGTTGCTCATATATTTCAAACCCCAAGAAAATCTATCTCACCGCCAAGCCCGCTGGATGAAGCTCTTGGAGAGATTCAACATGCTCATACAGTAAACATCTGGGGCTGAGCTTGCCATGGCAGACACCCTCTCACACCTATATGTCCGTGCCACAATAGGGGAAAATGGGCTTGACCCAGACTGGCCTCTCTTAGTACTATGAACAAAAGACAAGGGTTTCCCCCTGGTATAACCAACATAACCAAGGAAACAGCTATCAAAAACAAACACCTATTTGCTGACGTATACGGTACCCTACACAGAAAAATGTCTGACGGCACGGTCATTTCCTATATCCTCACGCACCAGCAGGTAGATACCATCCTACGCTATCACAGAGACCTTGGACACACCAAGAGCCAAAACCTATATGAGTTCCTTAAGCACAAGGCCTGGTGGCTAACCTTATATTGCAACGTTCAAGAAGTCCTAGACCAATGTGAGGTATGCAAAAAGTTTTCCAAAAGCAAAACCCCTCCAAAGTCAGTACTTCCCATCTGCACACAACTACCCTTCAAAGTATGGGCCCTTGACATCATTGTCCCCATACCAGGGAAACACAATGATAAGAAATACATCATCACCGCCATAGACTTTGCTACAAGATGGCCAGTAGCCCAAGCAGTAAGGGCGCACACTGGCAATGACATACGACAATTTATTGGCAAAGAGATAATCAGCAAGTTTGGAAAGCCAGAACTCCTGATAACTGATGGAGGGAAAGAATTGACCTCCAAAACCACCAATGTATACCTCGCAAAAAATGGGGTCAAACACACTGTAACAACACCATACCACCCACAGGCCAATGGATGTGTAGAGCGGCTTAATGGCAGCCTCATGCAAGCCTTAGCCAAGCTTACCGCCAGGAGACCTGAAGACTGGTATGAGCAGCTACTGACTGCACCACTTGTGTGCCAAACCCAAGTGAACAGATCCACCAGAAAAGCCCATTTGAGTTGGTATATGGCACACATCCAAATATCATTCAAGCATTTACAGGACCAAAACTAGAAATCCCAAGTGAAGTCCCCCCACGCTCAGACCCTCACATTCTAGAGGCCAACATCAAAAAAACAGAAAAGGAAAATGAACGTCTGCAAAAAACCTTTATCCCCATCTGTGATAGACATGAAGTTGGGGACAAAGTTTGGGTCATGAACGTTGATAAAAAAACTAAAACCCAAGAAAGTAGGGCCAGTGAGCATTCTAAAGGTAAACAACAATAACACTTACCTTGTTCAAGGACTCAGAAAACGCAAGCAAGACAAGACCCTACACCATGATCACCTGAGACCCTGCAAAGCAAGACAAAAACAACAAGAAACCGCCCTGCCCGCCACAGAACAACAATTAGTCCAGTACAGCACCTGGGCTCCTGACAACCTCCCTGACAACCTACCCCCAGAGAAGGCCAATCTTCAGTTGGGCGGGTGTCAAAACAGCAGGCTTGACCCGCCAGCAAGGTTCCAAACAAGCGGGTTTGTGACCCGCAATCCAATTATCTGGCCACTCAAAGCCAGACTAGGAAGTCAACTCAAATTACCAAATCTAACAACATGAACAGATAATGATCCCTTACGGTGGATACCTTGTTTTGGTGCTTAACTCATTAGCAGGATCAAGCCACCCCCTTCTTCCATCTAACTGTGTGATCAACAATCATGTTCCTGCTATCCATTGATTCACTATGACTATATAATCACTATCTTGTAATAAAGATTATTATCTAGCTTCTAAATATTTTTCTCCTTGTATCTCTGCTAAAACAGCACAGTTACAACAGTTATGGAGGGGGGAATTGAAGGAGACTGGGAAGAATTGTCAACTGAGAGCATCTCTGCCTCTAGGCTGACTGTTCTTTTCCCGCCTTCTCCTTGGGATCAGCTCCTTCAACCTGAGGATTGATGCAGACTCAAGAATAGTGGCCTATCTGGCCACAGTTATGGCAAACTTGGCGTCTAGGAAGATTCTGAGAGTTCATGGTGAGGATGTGAGGACCACAGAAATCAAACCAGAATTAGAGGCAGCTCAACTCTCCTGCACAACTGCTCCATAATGGGTAAGGTGTATATCCTGTACCAGCGTCTTTATGCTCTTCATAGAGAAAAGCATGGCTTTTTGAGCCTTAAAACGGAGACACAGAAGCTGATTAACTTTGAGGGCCTGGGCGCAAGCCATGTAAGCTTCATGTGCTGTCAATTGTCTGCTTGTTATCAGTTGCTGTCCTTTCATGTAGAATCTATCTGCAGATTCAGCTAGAGTCTCCTTAGGCTTGAAAGCAATGTTAATGAAGGTGTCCTTCTTCACTTCCATACTAAGGTTGCCATCAAACTCATCAATCAGAAGCTGTTTCATTTCCTCCCATATCTCAATGGTGGGCAGCTCTGGCACTACCACTTCTTGACAGGTTGGGTGCAGGCAGATTAGAATGTCTTTCTTCTTAACCTCATCAGAGACCCTTCTCATGGCAGTTTCTTAGATAGTTAGGAAAGCTGCAATGGTAGATGTTTTGGGGTCAAAGACTTGCTTAACGGTAGGCTTGAAATGTGCTTTGGTAGTGGGACCACCATTGTGGCTATTGAGTGCATTTATGCGCATGGATAACTCTGCTTCAGATTCAGAAGGGGGCTGTCTGGCCCACAGCTGACTAACACTCTCTTCAAGAGTATTCAGGGTCTCAGCAGTGTGGGTACCTGTATTATTAGCTAAGGTGGTCTGTTGCTCAGTAATGTATAGGTGTTGGCCCTGTGTTGTTACTACTGTGGAAAGCTCGGCCAGTCAGGAGGTCAGGGAAGGACCCACTGAAAGGCAAGGAGTGAACCTATCATTTACCAAATTGATACTTTCACTCATTTCTTGCACATCTTTGTCAAGGTTGGAGTGGTCTTGTTTCAAGTGGTTCACCTCATTGGCTAGATCAATCAACTCTCTAGCACAGTGAATTTGGGGGGCTCCTGACAGGCTGGGGCAGCAGCCATCTTTGTCAATGACTCCAGTTGGACTAGAAGTAGCCACAATAATTTTGCGTAGGGCAACAACCTCCTGCTGTAGCTCAGAAACTTGAGTTGTCAAAGCAAACACCTGAGGATCTGGATGAGGTGCTTCTAGGGTGATCTTGACTGCAGGTAGACACTTGCAGCTCTTTAATGGCATCCCAGAGTTTCTGTTCTCTATCTATCAAATTGTCTGATAGGAGAGAAGGAGGAACATCTGGTTTGGGTGTTAACAACTCATCTACTTGAGTTTAAAGTTTGGCAATGGCAGTGGCTACCCTTTCTTGGTCAAACTCTTCACCAAGCTTGTGCAGGTCTTTAGCAGCAAATTCTGCTACTTGTTGCAATTAATCAAAGGATTAAGAACTGAAAACATTGAGCTGCTGTACCAGATGCTCAAAATTGGTGAGATAGGCGTTCAAGGTAGAATTTACTTGGGTTTGTCATGGCTGTTCCAACTGGTGGAACTCATGTAGATGCTCCCTGATGTATTTGGGGATGGCCTGGCATATTTTTTGATGAAATTAACCAAGCGGGTTTTAGAGGTGTCAGAGTTGTGTTGATTGTCTGATAGCAAAGAAAACAGAGAGTGGATCCACTGTTGATACGCAGCAAACTGATCCCAGTGATTAGTGACAGCTGCTTTTAGGGACAAAATCTCCTGCACATGAAGCCCTAACACCATTTGATGATGGGCTAAAGTGGGTTGTATGAAGGAAGAAAATAGGTTCTCAGCAGAGCCAGCCGCTGAGAGGAGATACTGTGGAAATTGTGGAACCACAATCAATTTGTAGTATTCTGCTCAAATGAACTGTAATTGGAGGTGAGGGATGGCTCTTTCACAGGCTATCCCAAGGCCTACTGCCATGACTTGTTCTAAGTCAGGGGTACCCAAGGGGTAGGCCACTAGACAGTGACCATTCCTGAGGTTCAGCACAGTAGGGACAATAGGTGGGTCTGTGATGTCTTCCTCAATAAGAGGACTGGTGATTTCAGGTAAAGACAGCTCTTGTATAGGAGGAGGCAAAGGACCTGAAAACGTGGTTGCAAAAGGGATAACTGAGGGGCTTACAGCCTCTGTAGTGAGCATCATTTTTGTTGTGTTCTGAGGTGCGGCACAGATGCACAACAGGGAATCCTAACTTTAGGATTGGATTTGTATTAAGTCTTGGTTAGATGACAGGGAAGGCTATGCAATTACCTTGTGGCCCTGAATGAATAATCTCTACTAGTTGTGGCTAGAGAGAGGCGCCAAAATACGTGGAGACACAAAGAAAAAAATGTGAATAGAATTTAATTTTTATTAGTAAAAGTGAAATGGAATATATACTGTGTAGCTTTACTAAAAAACAGTACATGGACAGTAGGATCACTTGCCACCAGTATTAGTGGGGCAAGCAAGCTGCAAGAAATCAGGAAACCAAAAGATTGTATTTCCCAGTTTGGATATAACCTCATTTCAAGAGGCAAAAGCAAAAAAAAGAGATTCATCCTCAAAATAACCCATTAAAGGCAAAATCAAAACATGGTGAATGGCGACATTCACAACAAATTTAAAGAACTAATATCAATTTTAATAAGTCACAAAGAAAGGCTTTATTTTACTCATCAAAGGACGAGAAGGGGAGGGAATGGGAAGAATTTATGTTGTCATCATCTGTGCCAGTGAAAGGGATGATATCAGAGATAATGGGAAGAGAATGGGTAGTGGTCTGGGAGTCAGGGTTGGAAGGCAGGTGGCTTGGTCTTGATGAGGGGGTTAGGGAGGCAGGGTTTGTTGACTGGGAAGAGGCAGCAAGAGCTGATTGCTTCAATTGCTTAAATTATTCTTCTATCACATATGTGGGCTTGAAAAACTGAATGAATGAGTGTGGGGCAAGGTGGGAGTCCTTCTGGACTTATCACTATCACTTGCAAAAAATAATGATATATGATAAGTTCTGGACAAATATGGAAGGAAAAGGCTTGAAACCCTTCTCAATTCAAGTGCACAGTTTGTGGTAGGTGGCAGGTCTTGAGCGCTCTGAGCGCTGAACCAAAATTGTAAAGACATACATCTGCAAGATGCATGTCAGCGTGGTTGGTGGGATAGTACCAACAGGCATGCCCCACAGCCCTGATTTCCTTGGTTGCCCATTCATGTTGCTCTATCTCAGCACTCATTACAACTGTGTACACGGCTTGTTGGGTAGCCCACTCCTCCAGCATGTCCTTGAGCTCTGTCTGGTAGGCATAGCCATCTGCGGTGTTTGACAATCTGGAGTAATAATTGACACCCAATGGGAAAACTTCCAACAAAACCCCAACAAATTGATACAAAATTGGGCCATGCTTGTAAACGTCAGATTGGATAAGCTTTTTTCCACAGTCTTGGATACTTGCAGAAATCTTGGTATACAACAAAAAGATATGCCATTGTTTATTTTCATTGCCTGCTCTTTTATAAAATTAATGATGATAAAATCATAGGGATTGATATCCACCAAACTGGGATCACTGAGAACTTGATTGAACAAGATTCTAGTAGCAACCACAACTCTGTTCATCCACAAATTGACTGTTTTCTTATTTATGAAAATGCTGTGGAGTCTCAGTTAGAGATGCGCCTGGACCAGGGGCATTCACAGGTCATGTTCTATGATGACTATCATAAGGGGGTGGGCTTTTTCACCATTGGTTGATGTACAGGTACCTGTTGGAGTCTTCTTGGGAGGCGGGCCATAGTTAGTGTGAGCTTGCAGGGTTGCAGCCACAGTGGACTTTGTAAAACCCATCACAGCTGCTATTTCTCCAAGAGACATAAGCATGCCTTGCTTTTTGATCATTTTGAGAACAGTTTCTGGGGTGATCAATTTTTCTTTTTGTCTTTCATGATGATTGGCTGGGGGTGGGATTTGTCTGTCTTGAAACCCAGATGGTGCCATGTAATTAGCTGTTTCTTGATTCTGACTTCCCTGGGTGACCCCTTGGTTAAATTGACTGATTCTGGATGCTAGTGTTGATAAACAATATGGATTAGCAGCTGCCTGTGCATGATGGGCAAACAGTGCCATGCTAAAAGACGCAGGAAAAAGAACACACTCCTGAGTAGTGCTTGAGGAGGGGCCTGTGAGTTGGGTGTCAGGAATGTTTTTTCTATAACTTCTGACAACAATCAATTACTTGGTTTAGAAAAAGATAGCTTTTCTCCTTTGGTTTCTTCTGAATCTCCTAAAATTATTAAGTTAGTTAGTAGTAAATGTTCTGTTTTACCTGAGGGAAATTGTTCAAGTTTTGCTGATGAACCAGGAATTAAAGCTACAGGATTCAAACCCGGGTCTTCTCCTGTCCGCCTTGCCACTTGGTTGCTAGAAAAAACAATTAGTAATAGAGCAACAAGTGAATCATTACCTTGCAAAATTGATTCTAGCCAATCAGACACTACACTGAGCCTTTCAAAATTATCTCTTAATCATGTTGGTGACGTTGGAAGCTCTTGTGACTCTGTTTTTGCTATGGCTTTGCTGTTGGCTTTGGGTTTTTTTGCTGGCTCCTGCTCCTTTTTCCCAGTTTTAACTGGGGAATAGCTTGGCTTAACTGTTTCTCCCTTGGATATATTTTAATTATTTTAATCCAAAAATGGTTTTAAGAAATACTTAAGTTATCATAATGGTTAAAAAATTCTAAATGCATATTTTAAACTGCCCAGGATCTCCAGATTTCCCAATTTCATCCCCATGAGATTTGATCTCCTTTATGTTTTCCCCAGATTATCATTTTGCTATCATGCTATATAAGGCTGATAAGTTATGAGCTATCACTTTTTCAATCAATAAAGTCTACATTCACCCACTGTGAATCATTTGCTTATCCTTTTTTAACTTGACTTAAGCCTTAAACATCCAAAACCATGAGATTACCCAAGACTCTTCCTATGGAGTTTCTTGGGTATAAATGATTGTTTTGGATAATATTGCTGCTGTCTGTATTGGTCAGCATTTCAATGGGTTTGTGCGCAGATTTGGGCACCTCTCCAGAAGCACAATTACTAGACAGCTCTTGGCACTGGGTTATCCCCGGGGTATGGTATACTGCTACACTTTTATCACATAACCCACCTCTCAGAGAAGAGACCAAGAACTATCAATCCATGTCCCAGATTTCTGAACCCCAAGTTTTCTGTCCTTTGGCTTCTGCCTTTCTCCTGTGTTACTTGGGGGCATACTTCTTCTTGGGATGTTTCAACCCGCTGCTAGAAAGATATTGAGTGTTCGGAGAATTATTCCATCTAGAAATAGTGTCCTTGCCTGTAGAATCCTTGGTAACTGGATTAAATATCTCTGCCATCATTCACCACCTAGGAAGATTACTTCCTAGTGGGTGAGTGCCTGACATTGAAAGTGATCATAGACAGAGGCTTTACTATTGAAAGACCCAGTGTAGCCCTGCATGATTTTGTCAAGGCCAGGGAACAGCTCATTTATTTGGTTATTATTAAAAGAAGGCATAATAATTTTTAAAAACAAGAAAACATACAAAGAGGAGTGTATATTTTAATCAATTTTATTGTTAAGTTGGTAAATAGTAGGATCTAAATTTTAGCTGTCCTGAAATGGAATAGGGTTTTTTTTTGAGAATGTCTATGATTCCTAAAAAATTAGCAAAAATTCACTCTAGATTCTCTGGCATCCTTTTTGAGACAATCATAAGTTTTATTTACTTTCAAATTCACCTCAATTATGATTTGAATTTGGTTTTTTGGATTTGACAATCCCGCAATTTCAGATTCATTACTAATTTCATGTTATCTTTGATTTGTTAGACTTACAGGAAATCTCAAATTTTACATTAGAATCCCACATTTCTGATTCATGTATCCTGCATTTGTTTGCTGTGTTTTGTCTTTTGTTAGTTGAGTTATCTGCTCAAGGGATTCAAAATTGGCCAATTTAAATAAGCCAAAAAAAGTCAAATTAAATGGTTGATTTTATTAAATATTTTAATTTTCACTCAGCTGAGTTACCCGCAAATGTGATTTGAAATTTGGACCAAGGATTTGACTATCCCACATTTTTATGTTTAGGTTCTAAATTTACAGTAGTGAATTTATTTGTATCAAATCAAGTGCTGGCCTTTGATTATAATGCAAGCTCAATTTCAGTACTTCACTCTATATCTCAGCATCTAGAGCCATCCTGTTTACTACCATTTTGATCCGAATTATATGAAAAATTCTCCAGACACTCTAAATTTTATGGGAATCATTTTAATGAGTCTTGATATTATTTTGGCGCTTAACTCCGCTAACATCAGTATTAAGATGATACAATATCAAGCAATGTTAACTATGAAAAAATACAGATTTATTTGGATCAGGTGATGCATCTGAGCGGAATATTCTATTATTTCACTTGAAAATAAAAAATTGAAGTGCGGAAACCAACCATACCTTACTTAAACTAGCTTTTATAAATATGTTTGCATCAAATCCTTTAACTGATTAAGCTCTCGTTTCTTGGCCAATTCAATCCTCAGCAAAGAGTAGGGCTGCTTCGGCCAAGCCCCAGGCAGCCACGGCCAGTTTCTGGCTCCTAATACGCTTTTCAAAGATATATTTCAACATGCTTAAATATATAAAATTTATGTTCTAGCTGAAGCGGCCATGAGCCGAAAGCTAGCCGGGGCTGAGCCAAAGCATCCCTAGCACAGAGTTTAACCATCCAATCATATTGAAGTATCTTACACAATCTGTTCCTTTCTTCAAACTTTATCCACACATTCTGAACCTGGGTAACCTATACAGATAAGCCTCTTAGATATGGTTGCCTGGGTGAAATCGTGTTTTAAAAATCAATCAATTAATGAATAAATATTTATAGCAATCCGAGTGGCCTATATTCTCACTTTACATAATTTAAGCCACACTCCATCAAATTCAACCTATTTGATTTTGAAGATGCTTATAATATATTGTATACAAGGATGAGCCAAATCAAGCTTTTTTTTTGTTTATCAACTTTAAATTTATAAAATCAAAAACTCAGTTCAGTTAAATCTCTTATATGGATTGTTGAAAGTACAAAGGTTGAATTCGGTGGAGTGTGACCTAAATTATGTAAAGTGATAATATAGGCCACTCGGACCTATATAAATATTTCTTAATTACTTGATTTTTAAATTGTGATTTAACCCAGGCAACCATATCTAAGAGGCTTATCTGTATAGATTACCCAGGTTCAGAATGTGTGGATAAAGTTTGAAGAAAAGGAACAGATTGTTTAAGATGCTTCAATATGATTGGATGGTTAAACTCTTTGCTGAGGATTGAATTGGCCAAGAGACGAGAGCTTAATCATTTAAAAAATTCGATCCAAACAGATTTGTAAAGGTTAGTTTAAGTAAATTATGGTTAGTTTCGCACTTTAATTTTTTATTTTCATGTGAAATAATAGAATATTCCGCTCAGATGCATCACCTGATTCAAATAAATTCATATTGCTATATAGTTAACCTTGCTTGCTATTGTATCCTGCTAATAATGATATTAGTGTAGTTAAGTGGTAATAATAATATTAATACTCATTAAAATGATTCTCATAAAATTTAGAGTGTCTGGATGAATATTTTATATAATTTCAATCAGAATGGTAGTAAACATGATAGCTCTAGATGCTGAGATATAGAGTGAAGTACTGAAATTGAGCTTGCATTATAACCAAAGGCCTGAACTTGATTTGATAAAAATAAATTCACTATTGTCAGAAATCTGCAGACTGTGGTATTTTATCATCAACCAGATGATATTCTAAGTCTTCTAACATTAGGAAAGTCCAGAGAGCCTGTGACTTTGGCATAACCTGTGATCCAGAATACTTTGTTTTCTGCAGAAGTACAAGTCTGACTGAGCCCAAAGCCCAAAGGGTTTGAGACGGTTCTTCCTATTTCTGGATACAGTTCATGTGTTGTCTTTATATTTACTATAGATAATTATACTGTATGATGACAGTATCATCTTTTGCTCTACTAATAAGCCTAAGAGGGGATCATATTAAGGAAATAGAACTTGGATCAATTGTCAAGTCAATACAGAATCATCAGTCGTTTATTCTAATAGACTAGCTTTAAGGTGGCCCATCTGCCCGCATTTTATCCGAGTTGGCTCACAACACTAGAAAGAGACTGAAGTAGCATTAGGTCAACACAACAGGAGGCCCAGCCTTTTCAGGGTGGATTTTGTGAAAGTTTGCTTGACGACTTCCTCAGCTTACTGTGTTCGTTCTAGACACATCACACAGCTGAATCTCTTTTCAGCTGCCTGTCTGGGCCGCTATCTAGGGCTAGCTAGCCAACAGTTGGCTACTATTTCATGAGATAATTGTTACACTAATCAGAGCTACTTTAATACAATAGGCCCAGGGCCTTTTATCTTAGAGTGTTTGGCCTGGTGGCCTAGTCCATGTTAGACTCTGCTAGACATAATGCAGATAACGGTTCTTATGACGGCCCTCTTATTATAGGATACAATTTAAGTTTAAAATAGTAATTATTGTGAAGTGCATATTGAGATGCTTGATGAAGCAAACTAATTAATGAGCAGTATTGCATGGTTTATTCATTAATTGTAATGCATGAATTTGTTAATGCCAGGATATGATTTGGTCATTGATTTATTAATTCTGCAGCCCACGGTCTGCATTATTCTGTTGAAACTATCCAAAGAGTGATTGACAGCTGGCTTGCAATAATTGGTTGAATCCGTTAATTAGTCAATATTCCAAAATCCTGACAACTATCAATACACACTAAAAGAACTAAAAACAACATATCTCGGTGAATACTAAGCCAATACTAATATTCAATAGCTTATTTTTAAGCTACAGATTAGTTATAATTTTGAAGGAATTTAGAACATCAAATAATATATTTCAAATTCATATTTGTATATTTACTAAATTTAATAGTAATACTTCACTTATTTAAATATATATTTTTTATTTATACTCAGGATACACAATTTTGTTTTTAAATGAAAAAAATTTAAATTTGAAAATCTTTTTAAAATGGATTTTAAATTAAGTCAGTGATAAATAGTACCAACTTTAAAATACAATTACTATATATAAAAGTGAGTCTGTCTGTCTGTAATGTCACCTCGAGTGGGCTCAAGCCGTAAGAGATTTGACTGAATTGATTTTTACTTAAATTTGATTTTAAAAGTTGATTGTTAAGTCACAAGCTCAATTTGGCTCACCCTTACATTCAATCCCTTACATGCTTCTTTGAGAGTACACAGATTGAATTCAGTGGAGTGTGGTCTAAATCATGTTGAACTGGAATATAAGCAACTCGAAATTTAATAAATTTGTATTTGATTACTTGCAATTTAAATTAGTGGCTAACCCTATTCAACCATATCAAAGTGGCTTATCTTTCTAGATTACCCGACTCTAGAATGGGTGGATTAAAACTGGAAGAGAAGCAGCAATTGTTTTAGATTGTTTTACATGATTGGATGGTTATGCTCTGTGCTGAGGATTGAATTTACCAATGAAAAGAGAGCTTTGTCAATTTAAAGTGATACAGTTTAAATTATAAATATAAATATTAGTTTAAAGAAGGAGATGATGGGCTTGGACATTTCGAAGTTCTTATTATTCAAGTGAAATAATAGAAGTTTCCAACTGGATGCATCACCTGATCCAAGTGGCTGCATATTGTTCAGAGTAGACCTTGCTTGACACAGCTTCATCCCAAAAGAACATCAGTGGAGTAAACAAACTATGATAGTATTATGATTCAATATAATGATTTTTACGAAATTCTGAAGACGTAGATCAATTTTTCAGATGATTCCGATCAAAATGGTACCAAATATGATAGCTCTAGCTGCTCTAGATGCTGAGATATATAGCTAAGTGCTGGAATCGGGTTCGCGTCATAATCAAAGGCTCAGACTCGATTTGATATTATCTAAATTAACTTTTAATACACATCACAAAAACTAAAATCAATGTATCTCAGTGAATACTGAACCGATTTTGATGTCCAATAGCTTTTTTTAAAGCTGCAGATCAGCTCTACATTTTGAAGGGATTTAAAAATCAAATACTAAATTTTAAAATAATTAGTTTAGCTTTACTAAACTCAATAGTGATACTATACTTATTTAGGTTTAGTTTTTATGTATACTTGGAATATATAATTTTAATATTAATTTTAAATAAATATAATTGAAGTTACTTTTAATAAAGCACTTAAATAAAAT
This sequence comes from Entomophthora muscae, assembly GCA_014839935.2. Lineage (NCBI taxonomy): Eukaryota > Fungi > Entomophthoromycota > Entomophthoromycetes > Entomophthorales > Entomophthoraceae > Entomophthora > Entomophthora muscae. The sequence goes on along the minus strand of QTSX02004983.1, from coordinate 627,088 downwards.
TTTAATCAAACATGTGATAAGTAATCTATGCCAAAAATACAATAAAATATATTTAATTAATTTATTAAATTCAACTTTAATTCTGTCCTTGGACGGGGCAACCACCTAGTTTCTAGTTATAAATGGAATTTAGTTGGCTAATCAAATCTTGCAAGGCAGATGAAAATAACTTGGAGGAGACCAAGCAATTATTTGGAAAAGTTTTAGAAACAGTCGAGCTAATAAGATTTGAAATTTAAAGGACATCTTGGATCTCATTGGTGATGGAAAGCTGCTTGCTATCTCTGGCGGATCTTTGATGACTCTTGAAATCGCCTAGTTTGCCTTTTGCGATGACGTCAGAGAGTGGCAAGTTGAAAAGTGCCTAGTCAGATGTGAGTTTATCAAGATTAAATATTATGAATCATATAAGAAATAATTAGCATACATTTGAAATTGAAAAGACATCTTGAATCTCATTGGTGATGGAAAGCTGCTTGCTATCTGTGGCGGATCTTTGATGACTCTTGAAATCGCCTAGTTTGCCTTTTGCGATGACGTCAGAGAGTGGCAAGTTGAAAAGTGCCTAATCGGATGTGAGTTTATCAAGATTAAAAAATTAAATCTGATAAGAAATGATTAGCATATATCGCGTGGCAGCAGTAATGTTTTGTAGTCATGAGAGTGTGTCGTTTGGTAGCGAAGCTGTTCTTGTTGGTTAGCTCTGCTGTATCGGAAGGTAAAGTTTTTTGCAACAACTAATGTTTTAGAATGTGGGGATGGTTCCGACGTTCTAATCAAAAGATTAGAAGAGGACTGCGAGAAACTAAATGGGAACCTTATATTGCAATACAGCCACGAAAAAGATTATTTAGAGTCGTTTGAACTTCAAGAGATCACTGGTGAACTTACTATCTGTAGTGGAATATCTTCCCCTTTGAAGACCAACAGGCTTGTGGTTTTTGCGTGCCCAGACTATGAAAGCGAAGACTTTTCGCAAATAGCGGCAGAAGAAGTGGATTTAGAATGGCATGAAGATGAAGATGTTACATTTAATTTGGAGCCTTCTGTTTTTATTTTGAGAGCTCCGAGCCCCAAAAATGTTTTTGGGATCAAAGGAACTCGTCTCAAGCACGTTGAATTACACTCTGTCGCGGAGACAGAAATAAGGTTTTATGACGTGGTAAGCCTTGATTACCTTTTGTGTGTCGGCTACTGTCCTCTTAGCATCTTCCCGGATTTGAAATATGTGGAGCATATGAAGGTTTTGAATTTAAAAGATGACTTCAACATGGGTCTCTCCAAAGCGGGGAAAATAGAAATCCAAGGCATGTCAGCCAGCCAATCTGTGCATTTCATCAACCTGGAGACTGTTGAAGAGTACATCCAAGTGAACAGTGAACTTAAGTTGTTTTCAGCACCACGACTGGCTTGGGGAAGACTTGTCTTTTTAAAAGAAGTCAAATCACTCGATCTAAACGAAAGCCTGGGATGGAACGGAACAGCAGTGTTTAATTTCAAGAAAGCGTGTGACATGTATTTCATGAGATTCGCTAACTTGGGACTTGCTTTCAATTTTAAATACCCCTGCAAACATGATTGCTCTCGACTGTCTACTCCCTTGAAATTCAAATATCAGAAGTTCTGCGATAAATTCGGAACCATTGAAATCAACCAACATTCTCCCAAATCCTATACCTTGGATGAAGCAACTACTCTCATTGGTGATCTAATCATCACCAACTACAACTCCTTCTCTGCTCCAAAGCTTCATAGCCTCACAGGAAATATCACAATCATCAATTCAAACGCCTTCCATTCTCCACTCACAGAGATGATAGGAAATCTCAATATCCTCAATTCAAACTCCTTCTCTGCTCCCAATCTCAAGATAATCACTGGAAATCTCATAAACACCAATTCCACCAACTTCTCTGCTCCCAACCTCACGACAATCCAAGGAAGTCTAACCACTCGAAACTCCAGCTCCTTAAATGTTCCCAATCTCAAGGAAATCACTGGAAATCTCACTATCTTTGATTCAAACTCCTTCTCTGCTCCTAACCTCAAGACAATCCAAGCAAATCTAATCATTGCCAACTCCAGCTCCTTTTCAGCCTCTAGCCTTGAGGTATCAGGAAGTGTCTCAATCGAAAGTTCCAATGATTTTTCTCTTTCCAGCCTCAATGAAATCAACGGAAATCTAAAGGTTACGAACTCCACTTGCTCCTCTGCCCAAGCACTGTTCCATCTGAACAAAGCCACCAACATCCATTTTCAACACCAAACCAACAACCTTGAATTCAAATCTCTAAAATATATCGACACACTCCGTATCAGTCAAAGTTCTTTAAAGAGGATCACTGGTATAACCGCAACTAGTATGGAGGATCTGGTTATCAAAGACTGTCCACAGTTAAGCAATATTCCCTTTTCAGACCTGGAGATCATCAACAACGTTTATCTCGCCAAATTGGGGGTTGAAGATCTTACACATATCTTTCCGCTATCCTTTACTGCCACCAATAGCGTCACCATCACAAATTTCACTCACGATCGAATATATTTACACCTTCTTAGTGCTGGCAAGCTCATCCTCAAAGACAACACCAACCTCGAAACCTTCCACCTAGAAGCCGAGCACTTAAACACGCCCCTCAAAAGCATCAACAATCCTGGTCTTCGTGCGGTCATTTCTAAAGACATGAAAATCACCTACAAGCTTCAAAACAATATATTTAAAGGTAACTATATATTCTTATTGGTCTAACATTTTAGTATTTGCTGCATCTACATTAAAAGAGATTCACAAGCAGGGCGATCACAATACTGGTAACTTTTATTTATGATTCCTAATCTTTAAAGTTGACATCCGCTATCCAGACACCGATGTTACACCCGAGAGATCTTATCGCTCAACCAAGGGTGTGGATCCCAAAGCAAATATCCTCAAGGCTTACATTATTTTTGTCCTCCCTTCAGCCGCACTTGCTACAATTGGGATTATCCTATACCTCAAATAAACAGCTTGCCGCAGCACTAATAATAAACCAAAGTTTTTTAATCAAGGTTTAATCCCGCGTTATTGTGGTTTTAAAAGCTATGACAATAAGTGAAATCAACTCAAACTTAAACGAAATAAAAAACCCAATGAGTTTAAATTGATTACCAACAGATTTGGGTTCACTTCTATTTCGCTTACATCCGAGTTGATTTCGCTTAACGCCACAGCCTATAAAACCACTGTACCTTTCTCCATAAAATTTCTTCCCGTACCTTGAATCCAACCCGATACTAGATTCATTCTGGTTTGCCTTTAAAAGGTTGTATATACGTAGCTACTCTAGCAACCATCCCTTATGCTATCAGCCTTGAGCCAAAGGTAAACTTTTTCCAGGCCAAGTGAAGCCTTAAATCTGTACCTATGCTGGTTTAGCCAAGCTACCAGAATGAAATAGATCAACTCATATGATATTATAACAGAAGAATTATATTGTTCAGGGCGTGACTTCAGAGGATATATTTATCCTCTCACCTGCATCAGCACAATGAAAAAATTGTTCACATCCCCTTATTTAGAACATAATTGCCATGGATTCTCAGCTGGCAAGCCTAGTGTCAAGGATATGCTTCTGGGAAGCATATGGTCCAAAATAGAGAGGGGTTAACAAAGAGAAGCACATATTCAATGAATAAAAAGAAGGGGATCTTGTAGCTAGCCACTAATCCCTAGGGCACCACTATAGATCATGGCAGGCATGGGGCTTACAACAATCCTGTCCTTGTGAGACTTATAGGTTGGATCCTCATATAGTATCCTGATGGGATGTTGGTGCCAACTTTTACTCAACAATCAATTTATCACTTGGGAAACAATTTCCTAAGAGAGAGTAACCAAATATGTTATCAGGATACTAGGACTTATGAGACAGCTCACCACAAGTTCAGCACTAGCTTTATAATTTAAGAAAAGGGGTGTGCCAATAATGATACAGGGCTTGTAGCTGGCATCAAGCCCACCAGCCCCATTTTTGTGAATCCTGTTATTCATGTGTTATTGATTTTGCCTTTGATGGGATCACATTTTGAGGGTGAAATCCTCCAATCCCATTTCTCTTCTCAAAATGGGGTTCACTCCAAATTGGGTGAATGACCTATTTACATTCTGACTGGTGACATGAGTGATCCTTGAACCACTTATTAAAGTAGCCAGTTGTTGTAAATTGCGTCATTAATGCTATTTTGATATGGCCTTTGAATAGTGATGTGTGCAAAGATTTGGTTGGGTTTGATTTCAACTTCAAAAATTCCTCACCTTCTGTAAATGGGTCTGATCCAATATCCACACATTCCAAAATATCATACCTGCCTTTGTCTGATCCTGGTATGGCCTCACTCCAATGTGACTTCCTCTGTCACTCTGTCTACCTAATAAGTGATCATTGGTTCTTGTCTACTATTCAAGTAAAATCATTTCTCCTAATAAAGACAAATTTATCCACATTTGTGTTGGCTTTAATATTTTTCAAGCTTTTTACTTTACTTTACTTTTCTTTTTGCAAAAAGAAATACCTCATCTTGTATTCCAGAAAATTAAGGTATGTGCTCTTAATTTTGCCCTAAAGGCTAACCCAAGACTAGCTTTAAACCTCAAATCTTTTGTTATAAAGATTTCCTGCTGTGTCTTTCTGGATGTTGTCCCCAGGAGGCAAACACAACAAAATGGTGCTCATTACAGAGACTGCAAGCCCCTTGGTTACTCTGTTCTCTCACATCTTTTCTGGTCCTTCTTCTTTTGTCTCTGAAGTATCTAAACAACCCAAAGTCTCTATTCCTCCACTCGAGGAAGATATCATCAATCCCCCCTATACTCCAATGATAATGATGTTATCTCCTGGGCCTGTATGGGTCCCCCTTTCAGCTTTCTCTCTCAACTATGAACAAGCTTGCAACACCACATGCTCCCTCCTTCACACGGGCACTGTGGCAATGCATACCATTCCTGGTCTCTGTCCTGGGTATGTTTTCAAAGACCTGTATTTCTTCCTCTTGGACTTTGGTCTCCCTTTGCGCTGATGGAATCAATGGATACTATTGGTGTATTAGTTAACCAGTTTATCCAAACTGCCTTGGTTTATCACCAATTAGTGCTAGGATCTCAGAACAAGTTTTTGACTGCTGTAGCCACTGCTGTCTCAAACAACCATGCACAAAATATGGCCTATCAAAAATGGTCTCATAGTGTTACAAAAGTAACAGTTTTGAGGCCCCGGGCGGGAATCAAACCTGCTCCTAGCCACCAGGTGGGGCTAGCAGGCAGGAAAGATTCACCTGCACCTGGATTTTTGCTTTTAAAAGTGAATCCAGGTGCAGGAACCATTCCCGCCCTGGTGGTAGCTGAGAGGCCCACTTTGGGCCCCAAAAGCTACACTCAAGCCTTGGTGGGGTTGGCTGGGCCTGGGCAGGCTATTTTTAGCTGCCAAGTAAAGCCAGATCAAGCCCACCTTCCATTAAGTAATCTGGGGTCCCTAATTGGGGACCCCTTTTTTAATCAAGTTCTTTGGGATCAAGAGAGCCTGTCAAGCCAGTCCAAAAATGGTGATCAAATTAGAAAAAATCCCAAAACCCCAAAACCCCAGAAGCCAAACCTGCCAAAATCAATGACCAGCCAAGCCAAGATGGACCATCAAAAAGCCAAACAACTGTTTCTGAAAACCCCAAAAATAACCATAAAGCAGCCAACTAAACAGCAGAACCTGAGATGCCAAGCCTTGCCACACAGATAGCATCAGAAGAATACCCAGAGGCACCTGCATGTGAGTAAGTATATAAATCAGAAGCACTTGAAAAAGTTCTGTATCATCATCCTTACCAAATAAAGTTGTTATGAACCTTTGGTTCATCAATCTGTTTCCATACCTATTTTTGATACTCTTTCATCTGCATACACCCAAGCATCAGTAACCATCTACTGGGATAGATAGTCAGACCCCAGTTGATAAAACCAAAGCCTTTGACTACTACTGCTCACCCAACACTCCCTTTGGCCCTGTGCATTTCACTGAGTACCCCCAAATTCTGATCACAAACCCTGGACATTAGAAGACTTGCAATGGTAAACCTGCCCAAACGCTCCTAAGGAACCCTACCAAATTGTCTGTGACAGCAAAGCAATCACCATCTACCCTTTGATCTTTAACGGGAAGTACAAAAATCCTGCTGCCTACTTGGTCCCCATGGAACCGCCCTCAACACCCAAACCAATCATCTCAACCCCTCACTTCTGATGCCTCTGGCCAGAGTAGTCAATTCCTGGGAGTGCTTTACCTTGCGCTCACGGGATTGATTGACTCTATCTTGCCAGCAGCTGGACCTTGGGCTGTGGCTAGGAAGGCCCTTTTCTACCTGGTAAAGTTAGGTCCCATCATCTGGTGGGCATGCCAGTACCTGCTTCAACTTCTCCCTCACTTTCTGGAGCTCCACAGTACTCCTGGTATCCTGACACATAGCCTCTTTGCTTGTATTTCTGATAACCAGTGCAACTGGCTGGCTTCTCAGAAGTACTTAATCTTGTCATTGAACTCCCTTTGATCCTTGATCCCTGAATATATCAAGAAACAACTGTGCAAACTGGATGATTATCAAGCTACATGATGTGAGCAGATAGAAGCAACTCTCCTAAAGTATCATCAGGATTTTGAGACTTTAGTTAAAAAGTTCAATCAATTTTGAGAGCATGTAAATTCTTAACTCAAATTGGTTGAGACCCACGTCAATAATTGGGGCCAACATCTGCACCAACAATATGGACTGGACAAGGCTGCACTAGGTAACACTCTGTATCAAGTACAAAATTACGTGAATGATAGAGTAGCATCCATTGAGGTGACACCTCCTGCTTCTCTCATTGAGGTCCTGTCTGACTTTGAAGCCAAGGTATGGGAAGCCATAGCTTAGCTCAAAGCTACTACTCAACATTAATCTTCTTTTTCAAACCCTCCCCCAGCAGAACCTATGCCTGACCCTCACATTGCAGGCTCACAGACCAAGTAGCTACCTTGTGAGGAGAAATTGAGTACTTGAGACAAGCCTCTCTAATTCTGATGATTTTTCCTCTGAGTCTGAAGGTAAAGAGGAAGCTGAGATCACTGATACTTCTGCCTATACCAGCCATGGGTGTTGCCCTGGCTTAGAAGGCCAACCCTGTGTCAACTGTGCTCTTGCCTTGGATCAGCTAGCAGAAGTAACAAATGATGTTGCTGATAGGCAGGACACATTGGAAAGAGAGGTGCAAAACCTCTCTCAATTAAAAAAACAATAAATGGACAATTTACCCCTCTGGACGCTCAAACAACTTCCCTGGCTACTTGTATCAATGAGGTTGCTGGCACATTGGCCGTACAACAGATCAAAATTAATTAATTTGAAGCTGCTGCCGCTACTGTCAGGGATATCAGTGGACAAAACAGATCTACACTGGACAACCTGGAAGAGAGCCTTTGACTTATCTGGGCTAGACAACCTGCTGCCAAATCTGAGTTTGAGGGCAACCTCAACATCAATGTTCTCAACCCAGGTGGCAACAGTCAATCTACCTCATTTTTCATTGACTCCAACTATAAGCCTTCCTTCAAGCAGATATTTGATCCCAAAACCTCTATCATTGCTGCCTTCCTGACAATTTACAAAACTTCAATGTGTAGGGCTACTGAAAAGCTTAAAAAGGAGCATATTCTTAAATGCCTACATCTTACGTGCCAAGAAGTTGTGGTCTCTAAGCTCACTTTCATTGTCACTTGGGAGGACATGAAAAACCTCCTGATTGAAGAATTTGGCAAAGATCTCAGTTTGGAGGTCAGCAAAGATGCATTTATGCAAATTGCTTTTAAGCCCAAGAAAACCCTGGCTGAATTTGCTGATTGCTTTTATATTGAAGGATAACAGTTAATCACTAGTTGTCAGTTAATGCCCCATGAAGCTTACACAGCATGTTTGAACGCTTTGAAGGTGAACCAACTCATATGTCTGCACTTTAAGGCCCATAAAGCTTCCCTTACTTCAATGAAGAGTATCAAGACCCTCTTGCAAGATATGCACTTGACCCATGAGGGTACCATGGTATGCAAAAATAAGGTCAATAATGCAGGAATCACCTCCTGTACTTTGCGCATTATGACTCTGGGCTCAATTGGGCAGTCTAAGAGACAAGGATGTCACAATTGTGGTCAAATAGGGCACCCCTCACGTACCTGTACCAACACTTGGGTAGAAGGTTGCAACCCAAAGGAGCAGGCAGGAAAAGAGAGGTCAGCTTAGAGGCAGAGACGCTCTCTGCTGACCCATCACCCCCATCTCCTCCTGATCCTCCCTCTGACAAGGAATCTCCCTTGCTGGCTGACCCAACTATTCTTCACCTGTTCCACAATATTTCTAGTAATTCTGAACCTGAAGATTCTGACTACAATGAATTGGATAGTTGTGGTTACTCTGTGTTGGCTGTCTCAAAAACTGTGTCAGTCCCTTATAAGCTTTGTTCAGGGAGAACCACAACTACCACTTTTCCAGCTTCAGGTGAAGCCAAGGCCATAGTGGCTTGCCCTTACCTAGCACAGGGGTATCAACCTCCTGTCCTGGTAAACTCTTCTGAAGAAGCTGCGGAGCTAGCAGAAGCCCTCTTCCAGAATGTGACTATATTCCTTCCTTTGCAAACTGTTTATAAAGAAATTTCTGACTTATAATGTATGTTAGCTAAATGAGAGAAAGAGTTATAATCTGCACAAGACGTTCTGGCTGTCTTAACCCCCTTCAGGAAAGATACTACCCACATAAAAGTGTCAGTCCAAAAGGTTAAGATCAAGGCAATTTTGGATACAGGTTCTCCAGTCAATGTGGTATCATCCAAGCTAATGAAGAAGCTTAAGCTGGCCCCTGAACTCAACTAGACTCAATCATATGTTTATACTGGAATGGCTCAAACTTGAGCCATTGGTGCCTACTCTGCCCTACCCATGAGGTTTAGAAAGCTTCTCATTGCTTCCCCCGCTGTTGTCCTAGAGAAAAAAAGCTATGATCTCCTAGTTGGCACACAATTTCTCCAAGAATATAATGGGATTGTAAACCTATGAGATGGATACCTATTGCTCTTAGGATAAGGGGCCCTTTAATTTTTGAAGAACCTCCACGTTTCCTGGGTAAACACCTTAAGACTTGTGTGCTCAAGTACCCCACGGGTATCTTTTTGCTCAAGTACAGAACTCATTCCTCCAATATGTGTTCCCTCCCTTCTTCCTGTCCTGCAGAGAAAAGTGTGCCTCTCCTTGCTCCTTCAACTGTCACCATACCTCTAAGCTCTCAAGTGATTATAGACTCTCAGATCTCTTACAAGCTGCCTGAAAAGACTTTTCTGGAGCTATACTCTCCTGAATCTCTAAGCCAAAAGAAGCCTAGGTTATGCCTGGGAATCTTAGATCAAACTCATAAGGAACCTGTACGGTTGTTGTTGGCTAATCTGACTGCTTTGCCTATGCAGTATCTTGGGGCCAAGTTGTAGGGCATGGTTGCATATTAGGGGCAGAACAAGTGGTGTTTCTCTACTTTTTTAGAACCTTCAGCAACTTTAATCTACCTGAGGAAAACACTCAGATTCTCTCCTTGTTTATCACTGCAAACTTCCCCTAACTGTCACCCATCCAACAAAAAGATGTGCTAAAACTGCTTGACCAGTTTAAGGATGTTGTGATCTGAGGCGTGGCACAGAGTCATAACAGGGAATTCTAACCTTAGGATTGGATTTGTACTAAGTCTCGGTTAGAATGGCAGGGAAGGCTATGCAATTACCTTGTGGCCCTAATTGAAATTATATCTACTAGAAGTGGCTAGAGAGGCGCCAAAGTACTGGGAGATACAAAGATAAAAATATGAATAGAACTTTGTTTTTATTGGGGAATATGAAATGAAATATATAGTGGTAGACAATACCACAAAACAGTACATGGACAGTAGGATCACTTGCCATCAGTATTAGTGGGGCAAGTGAGTTGTGAAGGATCAGGAAACCAAACAATTGTATTTCCCAATTCAGAGTCAGCCTCATTTTGAAGGGCAAAAGCAAAAGAGAGGGATTTTTCCTCAAAATAACCCAACAAAGGCAAAATCAAAACATGGTGAATGGCGGCATTCACAACAAAGGATATATTTGCCTCTGGGCCTACAGACTATGGCCTAGCCAAGGGGGTCATTAATCAGATAGATACTGGTGATGCGCCACCCTTTTGTTTCAGTCCTACCGCTGTAGCAGGGTAGAGGATGCCCAGGTTTCTAAAGAGCTCAAACAACTATTAAACGCTGGACTACTTGCCTCTTCCCAAAGTCCATGGGCCTCCCCCTTGTTGATCCTCAAGAAGAAAGGCGGGGGCCATCACATTGTGATAGACTACTGCCGTCTGAATTTGCTCACAAAAAAGGATTCATACCCATTGCCTAGGTTTGATGATGCTCTCAGACAACTGGGGGGCTCAAAATTTTTCTCTGCTATGGACTTAGCTTTGGGCTACTGGCAGGTTGACTTGTCTTCAGAAGACCGGGAAAAGACTACCCTTATCACATAATAGTGCCTCTATAAACCCACTCAAATGCCCCAAGGACTCTGTAATGCCCTGGCTATGTTACAACAAGCCATGAACTCTATTTTACAAGACCTAAAGCTCTCCTATGTCCTTGTATATCTTGACAATATCACTGTATTTAGCTCCACATTTACTGACTATTTGGACCACCTCAAGGCTGTCTTCATCAAGATTTGAGAGGCTGGCTTAAAGATCAAACCCTACAAATTCTCCTTCTTTAAAGAACAACTCAAATTCTTGGGCCATGAGGTCACCCAAACTGGAATACACCCCATGAATAATAAGGTGGAAGCCATTAACAAGATGCTGACTCTCACAAACCTACAGGAGGTCCAAGTGTTTTTTGGCATGATGAGATAATATTGCTAGTTTATCACTGACTTTGCTGAATTGAGCAAACCCCTTTTTCAACTCCTTTGTAACATACCCTTTGAGTGGACTGACATATAACAGCAATCCTTTGAAGCACTGAAGACCAAGCTTAAAGAGGCTCTTATTGTTGAAACCAAGTTTACAGCCTTTCCTGTCAGCATATCTTACAATACACAGGGGGCGCTCAATGAGTCACATCTTGATGTGTCTAACCTCACAAACCAGTCTGATAGCATATCAAACTGCGGGCACTTTCACTAATTAGGAGCACTGCCTGTAAAGTTACGCCTCCCCCTTAGGCCTCCACTTCAATTCCTGCCAAATGCTTGGGAATTTCTCCAAATTATGGTTGAATATTTATCTGAAAGATTACTGAAAAAACCCAAGAAAGGCCATCAATTTAATATTTTAGAATTATTCTGAAGATACCCCCGCCTAACCCACCTAAGAGACATCTCTGGTTAAATGTCATGTGCAAGAGCGGCCAGGAGCAGTGGTAATTGCATCCAAAGCATATTCCTGATGTTAGTTGGTTCAGTTTTCCTTTCAACTATGTCCATTCAAAATTTGTCAAGATCTTCCTACCTCAAGAAATGCATTTGTATCTGCTCATATCATTGGTCAATTGGTTTGTGATATTCAATCTACTACCCTAATCCTATCACATCACTTTAATGAATGAAAATGTTGTGAAAGACCTTGCTTCATCATTCTCTACTCTAATAAAGTTCAAAATTTGTTAGTTTAATTTGGCCTTCTGGTTTTGCCTGTTGCTTTTGGTGTTCAGTTGATTCCTTCTCCCCTTTGGCCTCCCAGGAATTGTTGGCAGCAATCTTTTGGTTGTTGCTGAAACCGCGATTTTATTGTGGTTGAGAGCTTGGTTTTATTTCCTCTTAACCTGCTCCCCAATTCTCACTGCCAATTCAACCTGCTAATCCTGCACAAGTTATTCTTTGGCTCTGAACCCTACATGAAACATGCCACCATGCCATTCCCTTGTGGCCCAGTGGCTTTCCCCATATGATATATTAATCACAGTATTCCATAATAAAGAGTACCTTATTCTTATTATTCCTGTATTTTCTATTGGACTTTTGTCTTCCCCAGTTCAAATACTGAATCCTCACTGGTTCAGTTGCAACAGTGGTACCAGCGGTAGGTTAAAAACTTACCTAAAGAGAAAATTCCCTCAAGAAAGAAAGGATTATGGGCTGTATGGCTACTCCTCATCAAGAAACCTTCTTGCCAATCCCCAAGGGGGACATCCTGATGGGTACGTCATCTATCAAGACCAACAGGTTACTTACAAGCATGTACATCTGACTCCGCCTTGGGCAGTGCAATGCCAGTGTCACCCTGCCCCAATCAGACATATCTCAATACATGCTCAACCTCCAGCTTGAATCCTTTGCAGAAGGTGTTGAAGGAGCTGACATTGTCTGCTGTCTCCACTCCACCAAAACCTGCCTCTGTATATGCCAAGTATCTGAGCGCATGTGGGTCACCACTGCTTTAGGCCACCCTACAGGACCTGCCACAGTCTGGTTCATCAACTGGGCCAGCCAGAAAATAGAGATTACCTGGGTGTTGTTCAGGGATGCTGCAAAGTCCCGCTACAGTGAAACATTTTCATCCATTATAGTAGGAACTCCCCTCCTGGCTATTAAAAAGACTGGGTCTGTTTCTGAATATCTTTCCACCTGGCAGCAAGCTCTTGCTGCTGCCCCAGAAGCTATGACCGATGGGAACACCATGCTCCTTACCTTGATAATTAATGGGCTCAAACCCCATATCTGTAAGTGGGTTCTCATAGGTTGCTGCACTTCCATTGATGACTGCTACAAGACCATTGTGGAGGCCAATAGCCAGGCTTCAATGGGCTTCTGCAGATCAAATGACTCACCACCCCAACCTTGTTCCGCACCTGGCAGTGCCCACAATCAAGTAGGTTGCTGCCAGCCCCGCCAACAGGAAAATGGGGTTAAGCGTCCCCGCAAGGGGGAACTCTAGTTAGCACAAATTGAGGACCCAGGAAAAGCCTGGGGGTTGTAGTTACAAGAGGTTCTACAACCTCACTTGACCCTCACTCTCAATCCCTCCTTGCAAAAAATCCCTGCAATTATAATGTTCATGAAGTTGAGACCCTTGACGTCTTCCAAGTTTATAGCAACGACCCCATAATCCAAGCAAGCCACTCTTTAAATAAAATAACTTGCTTGGCCTACCCCTTTTGTTTCTGTGGGAATACCCACAAGCTACTGGTAGATACTGGGGCCAACCACACTATGATTGACCAGGCATTTGCTGACTTGCAATAGCTAGACCAAATCACAAGCAAGTTCAAGGCAGTACAAGTGGCTGACTCTTGTCTAATAGCAATTACCCATGAAATGGTACACTTCTTTGTGAGAATGGGGAACATCCAGGTTAAGCTTGCAGGGCCAATTATGGTAGGAATCAGTCACAACATCATTGCTGAACTTGACTGGCTTTATCACAATTGTCCCTACATTGACTGGGATACGTCTGTAATTACCCTCAATAGAAATGGGGTAGGCTTCCAGATATATCCCATCAAAATGAACAAGTTTCTTCACAATACCATTTTCAAGGGTCTGGATTTACAAGCATTATGGCTACTGCCAACCTACTTAACATCCAGCCATTGCCCAATTTAGTCCCCTTCCAATATACTGTTTGACATATCAAGAATGATAACCAAGCAATACCACCTGACTGTCCAAGTATCCAGTGGCTCAAACCCATCTAGCACATGACCAACCCCTAGGTTTGATCCAGCTAAATTCCTGCCACAGTCAAGTCTATATAAGTCTAAAGTATTATCCAATAAAATATACTTCTCTTCTTTCTTAATTCCATATTTGAAGCTTCCCCAAAAGGCACTCCTATCACTGGTAGCAGCTACGGTTTTTTGATCACACCCATGAGAGAGAAAATAACTGACCAAAACCCACCCACCTTTGCTCACGTACTCAACCAGGCCACATCCCAGGATACCTGGAAAACGTACTTCTGCGCCCACAACATTGATGAGGATATACCTAGTGGATGCACCGTATTCAAAGGTCTGGTCATGCCCAAAGCAAGTACCAAGATAATTTAACACAGTTGCTCTCTTCAACCACAAACAAACGCACAACCACCTATCACAGGTGAAGTTACCAACATCAAGTACATTGGTATCAACAAGTTCTTTGATAAAAACAAAGAAAACATCATCAACTGGCTAGACCACACAGCCGCTAAACTCTGCGCCAGCTGCATCCCCCACAAAAAACGGGTCCAGGAAGCCAGCAAGCGCCTGTACGAGGCTGCAGCTAACTGATTTGCCACTTGGGTTGGCTCACAAACTGACAACCAGCTTGATAACTGGGAAGAGTTCAAAGCAGACATCACCCACAGTTTCTGCATCACCAAATCCCTCCAAGACATCACAATACAGCTCAGTGATCTTCCTCAGAAGACCACTATTGCAGCTTATGCCAACAAATTTGAGGAAATACATTGCAAGACCCAAAACCCAGCACAACCTGATAACATAAATAAAAGAGGCTCATTCATCAACAGAATGAAACCCTCTGTTGCTGCCCTCATCTGCCCAGAGGCAAATACCTCCATGCCCACGCTCATTGCAGAAGCCAAGCGCGCCAAAAAACACGCAAATATGGAATATGTTGCACGCAATGGCAATCACTCCTCAAACAGCAATGGCAGAGAAAACTCCAATGGCAACAAACGCCAAAATACCAACCATAACAACGGCAACTCCAATTGCAACAATGGCAATCACAGCCAAGGCACAAACCGCTCCTGTCCCAAGAAAGGGGACACCACTGAAGTTAACAATGCTGAAGTAGCAACCCGCTATGAATCTGACCCCAGATTCTCTGACCTCAAAGGTCTTGAAACAGAGGAACAGGAAAATAGAGGAGGGGGAACAGGCTTAAGTGCCCCTGTCTCCCCCCAACTTGACAAGAAATTGTACCAAGGCACAAATTTTGCTACTTGCATTCCCTGTGTCCCGCAGTCCTTCATTTTTATGAACGTAAAAATTAAAGATCACTCACAACTTTGTTGCAACCAAGTTTCCAGACTTGCCTGCTAACGTATCTTACAATACACAGGGGGCGCTCAATGAGCTGCCCCTTGATGTATCTAACACTATGGATTAATCTGATGGCAATATCAAATGGCAGGTACTTCATCCTAATTAGGAGTGCTACCAATTTGACTTGCTGATCCCCACACAAGTTATTCTTCAGCTTCAACCCTTACATGGAACTTCCCACTATGCCACCCCCTTGTGGCCTTGTGGCTTTCCCCATATAGTATATTAATCACAATATTCTACAATAAACGACACCTTATTCTTATTATCTCTGTCCTTTCCTATTGGACTATTGTCTTCCCCAATTCTAATTACTGAATCCTCATTGGTTCAGTTGCAACAGTGGTAGCAGAAGTAGGTTTACAACCTACCTAAAACAAAATCCCCCCAAGAAAGGACAGAGTACGGGCCATATGGCTACTTCCCAACAAGAGACCTTCCTGCCAATCCCCAAGGGGGACATCCCTGACGTATACATCATCTATCAAGACCAGCTAGTTCTCACCAGCGTGTAAAATTGGCTCTGCCTCGGGCAGTGTGACACCAGCGTCACCCTGCCCCAGTAAGATCTGTCCCAGTGCATGCTCAACCTTCAGCTAGAATCCTTTGCTGGTGGCATCAAGGGGGCCAACATTGCCAGTTGGCTCCAATATACTGAAACCCACCTTCACATCTGTCAGGTCCCTGAGCCCATGTGGGTCCCCACTGCGTCTGGTTGCCTCACGGGGCCTGCCGCTGTATGGTTCACCAACTGGGCCAGCCAGGAACTTGACGTTACCTGGGCGGCATTCCAAGATGCCGCCAAGTCCTGCTACAGTGAAACCTTCTCCCCCATTGTTGTGGGAACTCCTCTTCTAGTAATCAAACAAACTGGTTCTGTTCCTGAGTACCTTGCTGCCTGGAAACAAGCTCTTGCTGCTGCCTCCAAAGCTGTGACCAACATAAATACAATGCTACTCACTCCCATTATCAATGGGTTAAAACCCCATATCTGTAAGTGGGTCCTTGTGGGTTGTTGCACCTCCATTGACAACTGCTATAGGGCCATTATGAAGGCTAACAACCAGGCCTCAATGGGCTTCTGTTGTACCAGTGACACTCTATCACAACCACGTATCACACCTGGCAGTGACCACAATCAAGTAGGCCGCTGCCAGCCCCGTCAGCAGGATAATGGGACTAAACGCCCCCGCAAGGGGGAGCTTCAGCTAGCACAGATCAAGGATCAGGGAAAAGCCTGGGGGTTGTAGCAACAAGAAGCCTTACAACCCCACCTGACCCATCCTCTCAATCCCTGCTCGCAAAAAATCCCTGCAACTACAACATTCAAAAAGTCAAACCCCTGGACGTCTTTCAAGCCCACAGTGATGACCCCGTATTGAAAACAAGTCACTCCTCAAATAAAGTAACACACTTTTCCTATCCCTTCTGTTTCTGTGGGAACACCCACAAATTACTGGTAGATACTGGGGCCAACCACACTATGGTAGACCAGGCGTTTGTTGACTCTCAACAACTGGACCGAGTGCTAAGCAGGTTCAAAGCAGTATAGTAGCTGACTCCTGCAGAGTTGCCATCACCCACAAGACAGTACCCTTCTCTTGGAGAATGGGGAATATCCAGGTTAGGCTCTCTGGGCCAATCATGGCAGGGCTCAGCCACAACATAACTTCTGGTCTCAACTGGCTTTGGCACAACCATCCCTACATTGATTGGGATACCTCTATCATCACCCTCAACAGAAATGGGGTGAGGTTCCAGATTTACCCTGTGGAAATGAGCAAGTTACTCCATGATACTGTGTTTTTCAGAGTAACAGAGACATGCTTGTACAATTTCAAGGGGGGGAAACTAGACTTTAACCAATGCTCAGTCAAAGTTATCTGTGTTGAACAATCTGCGGTCCCTCCCTTGACCTTCTCACCACCACCAGCGCTTGCTGCACTCCTCAAGGAGTACAAGGATATATTCAGTGAGACACTTGAACAACTACCTCCTCCCCAGGAGATCCAGCACACTGTACAAATTCAAGGGTTGTTACCTAAAGCATGACCATTATACTGTCTCACACCAAAGAAAGATGAAAACTCCGCCAGTACCTTGTGGACGCGCTCAATAAGGGCTTCATTTGCCCCTTGCTCTCTTCATACAGGGCGGCAGTCTTTTTTGTAGCTAAGAAGGACGGGTCCCGTTGCCTGGTCACAGACTACTGCGCCTTAAATGAAGTGACAGTTAAGAACAAGTACCCCCTGCCGCTGATTGACAACCTGTTTGATACACTTGCAGGTGCAAAGGTCTTTAGCAAGATTGATCTCACTTCAGGGTACAACCAGGTCCGCAATGCACCAGAGGATGAGGCAAAAACTGCCTTCTGCACGCGCTACAGGTTGCTTGAGTGCCAGGTCATGAACTTTGGAATGATCAACACTCCTTCCACCTTTGCCATGTTGATGAACAAAGCATTTGAGGAACTGATTGGGAAATAAGTGGTTGTGCACCTTGACAACATTATTGTCTTCAGTCAAGATCAAACCATGCACCTCCAACACCTCTGTGCTGTTCTTGACACCCTTCAGAAAAACCAGCTAAAAGCTAAACCCTCCAAATGCAAGTTTCTCAAGTTGGAGCTGCCATTCCTTGGGCACACCATTCTTCCCAAGGGATAAAGCCTGACTCTGCCAAAATCAAGGAAATCATCAGCATGCCGCCCCCACTGATGTGGGCCAGGTGCGTACATTCCTAGGCATGGTTGCCTATGTACACAAGTTCATTCCCAATTGTGGGGAACTAATTGCACCTCTCACTGAGCTCCTCAATACCAAACAGCGCTTCCATTGGACCCCTGCCAGAGATTGAGCCTTTGAGACATTGAAGCAAAGGCTCACAACAGCACCAGTACTGCAGTTCCCCAATCAAAACTGACAGTACAAACTTGAGACCAATGCCTCTGACAGGGCTATAGGGGGCGTGGTAAGGGTTGAAACTGACAATGGCGTCTTCCTCCCCATGGCATATGAGTCCAGGAAACTTACTGACTTGGAACAATGCTACCTCATCCATGATAAAGAATTAGAAGCCATTGTACACTGTGTTGAGAAGTGGCGCTGTTACCTGGAAGGAGCTATCTTCCCACCCTGCGTTCTGACAACCACAAGTTGCTTCAGTACTTCAACACACAGTCCCACTTGAAACGCTGCCAAGCAGGGTGGGTTGAGTGTCTATCCCCCTACCAGTTGCGCATCAAGTACAATCCTGGAAAGGAACTTGTCACAGCCGACGCTCTTTTGTGACTCTACGTAGCGTCCATCACTGGGGACAATGGCTTGGACCCAGATTGACCCATGCTCTACCTCCTCCCTGAGGCAACTTGCTACAAGGGCCTTAACTCAGCCACCATCTCCAAATTGAAAGGCAACAAAAGTCAGTTCACCACCAATGCTGGTAATGTCTGCCGCTGGGCAGAGACAGGTGAGAAGACGCCTTACATTCTCACCACGCAACAAGGGGACACAATATTGCACTACCATCAAACCCTGGGTCACGTCAGAGGGCGTAACCTCTTTGAGATCATGAAACAGAAGGTTTGGTGGCCACACATGCATCAAGACATCTTGGACCTCCTCAAAACGTGCGTGTTGTGCAAAAAGAACACATCCAAACCTGCACCCCCAAGTCTGTCCTGCCCATCAAGACCATGGAACCCTTCAAGCAGTGGGCCCTCAACATTGTGGGGCCACTCCCCAAAGACATACTGGGGAAGAAGTACATTATCACTGCCATCAACTACTTCACTTGCTGGCCAGTGGCCTGGGCAACAACCAACCACACTGCCACCACCATTACCCGCTTTATTGGCAAGGAAATTGTGGCCTGCTTTGGGCA
Source organism: Entomophthora muscae (assembly GCA_014839935.2). Classification (NCBI taxonomy): domain Eukaryota; kingdom Fungi; phylum Entomophthoromycota; class Entomophthoromycetes; order Entomophthorales; family Entomophthoraceae; genus Entomophthora; species Entomophthora muscae. The sequence goes on along the minus strand of QTSX02004983.1, from coordinate 608,101 downwards.
ACCCAAACACCTCATCACAGATGGCGGCCCCAAACTTGTTGAGCATATCATGAGGGAATACTGTGCTAAGAACGTGCTCCAATGTATAGTTACACCCCCTACCATTCTCAAGCCAATAGACACATGGAACGGTTAAGTGACTCACTGGTTCAATTGATTGCCAAGCTCTCACAAGAGCACCCTAACACTGCATGGACTGAACACCTGACCACTGTTCTACTTATCCTACAAGCAAGAATCAACAGGGGCACAGGGTTCAGCCCCAGTACCCTGGCCTTTGGAACACATGACAGTCTGACAGGGGTCAAACAGGGGAAACTACGGTCCAAGATTCCCAACAAGCCTCCCCTAGTAACAACCCCATCCCTAGACCAATAGCATGCCAAAGCCTGGGAAATCAAACACAAGCAGATTGCAGGAACAACAAAGCACCTCAAAGCTAGATAAACAGTAGGTGACCCCATCTACACCCTCAATCCCAATTCTGCCAAGTTGGAACCCAACCACCTAGGGCCCTTCAAGATAGCTGCAGTCTATGACAATCACACCAACTTAAATATGCCCAAGGAAACACCAAGAGGCTTCACCATGATTGCTTGCGCCCCTGCTGCGCCATCCCCACACAAAAGTTGTTTGTGCAGACCTTCCCAGACCTTCCGCAGACTCTGGTCTTGGTGTCTGACAACAAGCAGGGGGCAAGGGTGGGTGTTGCAACCAAGTTTCCAGACTTGACTGCTAACATATATTACAATTCACAGGGGGTGCTTGATGAGCCGCCCCTTGACGTATCTAAAGTTATGGATTAATCTGATGGCAATAGCAAATGGTGGGTACTTCATCCTAATTAGGAGCGCTACCAATTTGACTTGCTGATCCCCGCATAAGTTATTCCTTGGCTTCAACCCTTAAATGAAACTTCCCACTATGCCACCCCCTTGTGGCCTTGTGGCTTTCCCCATATAGTATATTAATCACAATATTCTACAATAAACAACACCTTATTCTTATTATTCTGTCCTTTCCTATTGGACTGTTGTCTTCCCCAATTCTAAGTACTGAATCCTCATTGGTTCAGTTGCAACAACTTCTTGTCTACCCATGCACTTACAAATCACATACACACAAAATTTTATTCAACTCTGGTGCACAACATACTATGGTTAGCAAACCCTTTTTAACCAAGTACAAGATACCAGTTGTCAAATCCAACTTCAAGTATGCCAGAATGGCAGATAAATCAAAGGTTCTGCTTGAAGGCAAAACAACTCCCTTCAGAATTGACCTCCAAGGCATAAAAACATCCATCAAAGGACTTGTCATGAACAACATAAACTACAACATTGTAGCAGGCATGGACTAGTTCACCCAAGTGAACCCCAGCGTATGTTGGAAAACAAAGACCATGACCATTAAACACAACAGAGTCAATTTTAGCATCCTCAAAGAACCCAATGATCTCATTCTAGGAGACACAGTATTTGTCCAGGTCATAAACCAAGATGACTCAGAACATCTAACCAAAGATAGTACCCTCCACATAATGAGGTACACTGAATTCAATAACAAACAAACACAAAAGATCCAATGCCCAGAACTCGCGGCACTCCTAAATGAATACACTCATGTATTCAAAGAAGAACTCACTGAGCTACCCCCCAAACAGGAGGTCAAACATGGCATCAAATTATGCAAAGCCATGCTCAAACCTGCACCCCTCTACAGACTCTCTCTCATGGAGACCCAAACCCTCAAAACACACATTGAGGACAATCTAGCAAAAGGCTTCATCCGCCTGTCTGAATCCCCATGGGGGGCAGCAGTGTTCTTTGTAAAGAAAAAGGAAAGCACTCTACGTCTAGTAACTGACTATAGAGCTTTCAATGCAAGCACAGTAAAGAATAAATACCCTCTTTCACTTATAGAGGATCTGTTTGCAAGACTCTCAGAAGCCAAATTTTTCTCCAAAATTGACCTTACCTCAGGGTACAACCAAGTTGAAGTAAAGGAAAAAGACATACCAAAAACTGTGTTTCATACACAATTTAGATCCTTCAAATGTAGAGTAATGAACTTTGGGATGACTAACGCTCCCACAACGTTTATCACCATGATGAATCAAGCACTAAACGGTCTCTCAAATACATTAAGCTACCTTGAAAATATCATCATATTCTCAAAATCCAAAGAGGAACACCTCACGCATGTCTGCAAGACACTTGATTGACTTGCAAAGGACAAACTTTACGCAAAACCAAGTAAGTGCCAATTTATGGAAAAGGAACTCCTGTTCTTGGGCCACATTGTCTTTGACGGTAGCATCAAAGCAGATCCAGAAAAAATTAAAGCCATAAATAACATGCAACACTCTACCTCCATTAAACAAGTTAGATGCTTTCTTGGTATGGTAGCTTATCTAAGGAAATACATTGAAGACTGCAAAAAACTAACCACACCAATCAATGACTTAACCAAGGGTAATGCCAAAAAGAAATTCATCTGGACTCCAGAATGTGACAAGAATTTCCATTTATTAAAACAAGATCTGATAGAAGCACTAATCTTGCAATACCCTAACAATAACAGGTGCTACAAGCTTGAGTCAGATGCCAGCAACACTGCCATTGGCACAGTCCTGCGCATCTGCCAGCCAGGGCAGCAAAACTTCCTGCCAGTATGTTACAAAAGCAGAAAACTAACCAATACTGAGCAGAGATACCCAATACACAATAATGAATTGCTAGTAATATACCACACTTGCAAGAAATGGAGATTTTACTTAGAAGGACATTTAAATGTCCAAGTACTAACTGACCATAAATCCTTAATCTATTTCAAAACTCAGAACGCACTTGCACGGCAGCAAGCCAAATGGATGTCCTTACTGGAACAGCTTAACCTGGACATCCAGTACAAAAAGGGGCAGAGCTGGTCACAGCTGATTCTCTCTCTAGACTATGTCAGCCTAGAGAAGATCACCCTGACCACCTGAACCCTGACTGGCTAAACCTGTACAACACTGAGTATAAAACCAAAGGGAAAGACCCCTCAACAGATCAACTGACCCACAATACATTAGTAAGAAACAAAAAGTACTTCCATGTATCAAATGGCACAGTATACCAAATTATTAATGACAAACATATCCTGTACGTCCCACTTGCACAAAGAGTTGACACCATACTAAGACATCACCACCCCTAGGTCATACAAAGGCTAACAACCTATACCTCACACTAAAAGAGATAGTATGGTGGCCCAACCTCAAACAGGCTATAGTTGATGTTCTGAAAAAGTGCAGTGTGCAAGAAATACACAAGTACAAAGGCTCCTCAGCCAACGGTCAACCCAGTACCAGACCCTGAACCATTTAAGGTTTGGGGGCTAGACGTAGTGGGGCCCTTCCCAGAACAAAGACAAACCAACGTTTCTTAATTGTAGCTATTGACTTTGCCACACACTGGCCCATCTGCTGGGCAACAAAGGAACACAAAGCAGAAACCATCAACTGTTTCATTAACAAAGCAATCATAGCTGACTATGGCACTTCAGACTACATCATAACTGATGGAGCAACAGATTTATCAGGTCACATAGTTAATGACAACTTGAAATCCAAAAACCTTAAACACTCCACAACCTCTCCATACAGACCACAGGCTAACGGTAGAGTGGAACACCTAAACAGCAGCCTTATCAGGACCCTAGAAAAAATAATGGATGGCAAAGCCAAAGACACATGGCCACTATACGTGAAACATGCATTATTAGTATCCCAAGTCTGCATCAACCAAGGGACAGGCTATTTATTGTTTGAGCTAACCTACAGGTACAAACCAGAAGTAATTACCTGCAACAAACAGCCCTACATAAAGATCCCCCCAGGGAAATCTTCCACAGTAGGACAAGCACCAAACCTACAACACATCTGCCTCAAAGCTAAAATAGCTGAAATAAAGAGGCTCAAGACACTAAAGGTAACCTCCACAGAGGAACCACTTCCCATCAACTCCCCTGTCTGGACTCTAGCTGGCAACAGAAAGAAACTAGACTCAGTACACAGGGGATCAGGAAGAGTCATCAAATACAGACCAGAGAACAACACTTACCTAGTAAAATTTTAAAGTACCAAGAACCCAATCATCAAGAAATTCCACAGAACCTGTCTCCGCCTCAATAAAGGAGAGCACTCAAACAGACTGGTTCCAACTAGCAAACAGCTCCAGGAGAATCAGGCGGCAGCCGTTAAGACAAAGCCCCCTCCTGATGCACCAGAGTAACCCCTTAAAGGGTGTGTGTGTCAAGGGTCTGAATGTACAAGCATTCTGGCTACTGCCAACCTACTTAACATCCAGCCATCACCCAATTTAGTCCCCTTCCAATATACCGTTTGTCATACCAAGAATGGTAACCAAGCAATACCACCTGACCGTCCAAGTATCCAGTGGCTCAAATCCATCTAGCACATGACCAACCCCTAGGTTTGATCCAACTAAATCCCCGCCACAGTCAAGTCTGCATAAGTCTAAAGTATTATCCAATAAAATATACTTCTCTTCTTTCTTAATTTCATATTTGAAGCTTCCCCCAAAGGCGCTCCTTATCACTGTGTTTGTCAGAATGACAGAGATGGGCTCATATAAGTTTAAGGGGGGAAACTATACTTCATTCAATGCTCAGTCAAAGTTATCTGCGCAGAACTGCCTACAGTCCTCCCTGTGACTACTCCACCTTCACCAGCACTTGCCGCGCTCCTCAAGGAGTACAAGGATGTTTTCAGTAAAACACTGGATTAACTACCCCCTCCTTGAGAGATCCAGCATGCTGTACAACTGCAAGGGTTGCTTCCCAAAGCATGTCCCCTCTATTGATTGACACAAAAAAAGATGAGATACTCCACCAGCACCTTGTAGACGCACTCAATAAGGGCTTTATCTGCCCCTAGTTTTTTTTCCATACAAGGCTGCTGTCTTCTTTGTAGCCAAGAAGAATGGATCCCTTTGTCTGGTCACAGATTAGCACGCTCTAAATGAGGTGACTGTTAAGAATAAATACCCCTGCTGTTGATTGACAACCTGTTTGACACACTCACGGGTGCAAAGGTCTTTAGCAAGATTGATCTCACCGCAGGGTACAACCAGGTCCGTATTGCACCAGGGGACAAGGTAAAAACTGCCTTCCACACACTCTAAAGGTTGTTTGAGTGCCAGGTCATGAACTTTGGAATGATCAAAACTCCTTCCACCTTTGCCATGTTAATGAACAAAGAATTTGGGGAATTGATTGGGATGTGTGTTGTTGTGTACCTTGACAACATTATTGTCTTCAGTCAGGATCAAACCACATACCTCCAACACCTCTGTGCTGTCCTTGACACCCTTCAGAAAAACCAGCTAAAAGCTAAACCCTCCAAATGCAAGTTTCTCAAGTTGGAGCTCCTGTTCCTTGGGCACACCATCTCTGCCCAAGGGATAAAGCCGGACCCCACCAAAATCAAGGCAATCACAAGCATGCCACTTCCTACCAATGTGGGCCAGGTGCATACTTTTTTAGGCATGATTACCTATGTGAACAAGTTCATCCCCAATTACAGAGAGCTTATTGCACCTCTCATAGAGCTCCTGAACACTAAACATTGCTTTCATTGGACTCTTTCCAGAGATCAAGCCTTTGAGACGTTGAAGCAAAGACTTACAACTGCACCTGTATTGCAATTCCCCAACCGGAACTGTTAATACAAATTTGAGACTGATGTCTCTGACAGGGCCATAGGGGGCGTGTTACGGGTGGAAACTGACAAGGGTGTCTTCCTTCCCATTGCATATGAATCCAGGAAGCTCACTGACTCAGAACAATATTATACAATCCATGACAAAGAGTTAGCGGCAATTGTGCACTATGTTGAGAAGTAGCACTGTTACCTGGAAGGGGCCACCTTCCCACCCCGCGTCCTGACAGACCACAAGTTGCTCCAGTACTTCAACACACAGTCCCACTTGACATGCCGCCAGACAGATTGGGTCAAGCGCCTATCCCCTATCAGCTGCGCATTGAGTACAAGCCTGGGAAGGGTCTCATAATGGCAGATGCCCTCTCAAGGCTCTATGTAGCATCCATTACCAGAGACAATGACTTGGATCCAGATTGGCTAATTCTCTACCTCTGTCCTGAAGGAACTCATTACAAAGTTCTTAATTTGGTAATCATCTCCAAGCTGAAGGACAATGAAAGCCAGTTCACCAGCAATGCTGGCAATGTCTGCCAATGGGCAGAGACCAGCAAAAAGACGCCTTATATTTCCACCACGCAACAAGGCAACACCATAATACACTACCACCACACCTTGGGTCATATCAGAGGACGTAAGCTCTTTGAAATCATGAAGCATAAGGTTTGGTGGCCGCGTATATGCCAAGACATCTTGAAACTCCTCAAAATGTGTGTGTTGTGCAAAAGGAACACATTCAAACCCACCCCCCAAGTTTGTCCTGCCCATTAAGACCATGGAATCCTTTGAGCAGTGGGCCCTCAACATTATTAGACCTCTCCCCAAAGACAGACTTGGAAAGAAGTACATCATCACAGCCATTGACTACTTCACCTGCTGGCCAGTAGCATGGGCAACTACTAATCACACTGCCACCACCATCACCTGCTTCATTGGCAAGGAAATTGTGGACCATTTTGGACAACCCAAACACCTTATTACAGATGGTGGCACCAAACTTGTTGGGCATGTCATGAAGGCGTACTGCACCAAGAATGCCCTCTAACAAATAGTCACAACTCCATACCATTCACAAGCCAATGGACGCGTAGAGAAATTGAATGGCTCACTGGTTCAACTGATTGCCAAGCTCTCACAGGAGCAACCTAATACTGTGTGGACTGAACATTTTACCACTGCTCTACTCATCTTGCAAGCAAGAGTCAACAGGGACACCGGGTTCAGTCCCAGCACCCTGGCCTTTGAGACGCCTGATGGGTTGACAGGGGTAGAACAAGGGAAATTACAATCCACGTTTCTATAAAATCCCCTTATTGCCTACCTCCTCTCTGAGTCAGTGGCCCACCAAAGCCAAAGAGGTTGAGCACAAGCAAATTGAGGGAGGGTCAAAACACCTAGAGGCCAGATACGCTGTAAGTGACCCCGTCTACGCCCTCAACCCCAATTCAGCCAAGTTAGAACCCAACTACTTGGGACCCTTCAAGATAGCCATGGTCTATAACAACCACACCTACCAACTTGAAGATGCCCAAAGGAACACCAAAAACTTCACCACAATTGCTTGCACCCCTGCTGCGCCATCTCCAAACAAAAGTTGTTTGTGCGGACCTTCACAGATCTACCACAGGCTCCAATCCTGGTGTCTGACAACAAACATGAGGCAAGGGGAGGTAATGCAACCAAGTTCTCAGCCTTACCTGCCAACATATCTTACAATACACAGGGGGCGCTCAAGAGTCATCCCTTGATGTGTCTAACCTCACAAACTAATCTGATAGCCATATCAAACTACAGGCACTTTCTCCTAATTAGGAGCACTTCCAATTTGACCTGCTGGTCCCACACAAGTTATTATTTGGCTTCAAACCCTACATGGAACATGCCACCATGCCATCTCCTTGTGGCCCAGTGGCTTTCCCCATATGATATATTAATCACAGTATTTCATAATAAAGAGTACCTTATTCTTATTATTCCTGTCTTTTTTATTGGACTGTTGTCTTCCCCAATTTAAATACTGAATCCTCATTGGTTCAGTTGCAACACCATCCTAGTCTATCCTGATTATGATAAGGAGTTTATCTTGTATACTGAAGCTAGTGGAGTAGCTGTGGGTACCATTTTATCCCAGCTTGAAAATGAGGGTGTGGATAGACCTGTGGCTTATTCTTCATGAGTCCTCAACAAACACAAGAAGAACTATAGTGTCATCAAAAAAGAATGCCTGGAAGTGTTGCATGCGGTGAAACAGTTTTGATACTAAATTTATGGAACTCACTTTACTGTAGTCACTGACTATTCATCCCTTAAATGACAGCAGCAGTTAAAGAAGCCTGAAGGTTGATTAGCACATTGGGCTCTGCGCTTGCAAGGATA